>LOJH01000175.1:53381-67928 GCA_001685095.1 Ellobius talpinus | reverse complement strand
AGACAGACAGACAGACAGACAGACAGACACAGAGAGAAAGAGGAACAGACAGACAGACACAGGGAGAGACAGAGAAAGTATGTATGTATGTATATAACATATATACCAATTAGCAAACTAGTTATTTGAAGGCACTTACCTTGGATGTCACAGCCAGACAGTTAATTTCTATGGGCCTAGGAATCTATCTAATAAAGACCATGTTTTATATGAATATATGTATAGGAGTACATACATATATATATATGGTAAGAATTTTATGAGTACATACATACATACATATATATGTGGTAAGAATTTCATGTTTTCTCTTATTCTGAGACCACCGAGAACAGGGAGCTCAAAGTTATTGTTCATGTGTGATGAGCAGATAATACTTGATGTGATTTGAATACTGATCCCTTACAATTTTTTATTTTGCAGAGAAGGATACTGGAGCCAAGGGAGAAAATAGCTAGATTCAAACCCAGATCTTGCTGACTCTAAAACTTCCCTCCTCTCTGTGCTTCTAGTCTGCTTCAACCTCATTTGCCTGGGGATATGCCCGTCATTGTCTTCATAGGAGTCTATGAAACATGGAAACCAGGACCCTTTAAAGTAAAGGCACCACGAAGCGGGGACTCTGAGTGCAGAGCACTGCTGTTGTAGGGCTTCCTAGCACACAGTAGGCGTCTATTTGTTGAGTAAATAAAGAATGTTCCAACCTAAGAAACAGGGGGCCATGTATGTTTCAGTTCCTCTCGATAACAAACTGCTTTTCCATTAAGACTTCAAAAGACTCTTAGAACCTCCCTTAAAATGGAATTGAAAGCAACCATTTAAACGTCTTCAAAACCTTCGAACCTGAGACTTAGAAACAACAAAAAAAAAATGGCAAAATTAAACTTGATCGCAGCATGAATTTTCATGTACACAAACACACCCATATAGCCCATATGTGCTTGAAGGGAAATGTTCCCCGCCTCGTGAGAGAGAGGCAACTTGTTATGATTTGTGCACACTCTCATGAAATGCCGGGGGAAGGGTGGCTCATGTCACTTGTCAGCTAGCACAGTCACTACTGGAGCTGCAGAGGTACTTTAACATATGCACGCCTGCTTGGGAAAAGTCATCGCAAGTGGCTCTGGTAGACTCTGCACTAGTCTCTCAAACACGCTAAAGCCAAAGCGACTTCAATTCTGCACCCTGACGGAGCCACATGTCAGAGTTGTAACTGGTTTAATGACAACTGACACAGAAACAGAAAATGCTCACTGTTGGGGAGAACACGGGAGCCACGCGAGAATGCAATCGTATGCCACACAAGGCTTTTCCCATGGATGGGAAAATGAGAGGATGTGGTCCTCTCCTAATAGAACATTCGAGTCAGAGAACTTTGCCCTTTAAATGATCTCATCCCAGAGCGGGTGGACTCCAGAATTCTCCTCCAAGAATTAGTCTGATATGATCATTAATAAGGTCCATGAAAGTACAAAAAAAGGCCATTCTTTAATTTAAAAATCGCTTTCCCATGTTTCCGCAAACGCCTACCCCGGGCAGAGTCGACGAGAGCAAGTGACAGAGGAAGTGAGCCCTGGGGAATAAAGAAGCTAAAATATATTTTGACAAAATTATGCCCTATTTATACACTAATAAATTTTCAGAGGTGTCAGAAGTTTCAGACAGCAAAAGTCCAAGCCAGATGAAAGCCCAGAGAATAAATACAGTAATGGCCACTGAGTCTGTGGGAAACAATACCTACACACAGGAGACTCTCTGCTTAAATCCCTTCTCTCTGTTCTCCAGGAAACTCAAATAGCTCTGTGGAAAACCACCTCATATTGGTCAAAGTAAGCATTTGAAGTGAGCATGGAAGACACCTGTTAGCCTTTTTTTGTTTTGTTTTGTTTTGTTTTAAGCAGAAAGCTGTATTAGGAAATAATTTCCGCACGTTCCACATTGGCGGGTTGTTTCAGGACCTGTCATTTTACAGATGTTGGTCTTCTCTGGGAGCACTCCTTGTGTGGAAATGGGCCGGGCCACTTCATGATGCTCTGCACATGACAGGGGGAACTGCTGAGGGAGTCTGGGAGTGGGAACACACCCTACGCTGTGCTCCTCTGGGCCCCCTCCTCTGCTGTCTTTTCTCTGACTAGCCTGCTGTTCAGCTTCGGGTGGCTTTGCCTGAGAGTTTCTCTTCTGCTCAACCAAGGACCAATCTCTCCAGAGCAAACAGCGGCCAAGCTCGTTGGAAAGGATCTCCGCTCTTCCTTCTTCATACACATACAAAAATGTAGCTTTAAAAAAAAAAACTTTAAAACGGCCTAGCAATCAAAACACAGTACGCTGGGTGCCCCGTCTTTAGTCCTGCATCAGCTGCCAGCTTGGGAGAGACAGGAGAAGCAAGCTGAAGAAGTGGCTTCAGCCCTCTGGTGCCTTCTCTGTTTGACAGGGAAGCAGCTAGGTGGGCACCAGGAACATCTGTTTCTTTACGTGAAATCTTGGAGGTGGAAGATTGTACTTCCTGTTTCTGTGTGTCTTCTGCAGCCCATCCTTCCCCCTCCTGCCTCCCTCCTCGGTAATAACTTCCCAGAAGTAGCTGTGATGCTCTGTGGAGCGGCCAGGCGGCTCCGCCCTGTGCTTGCATTGATTCCTGCGGGCTGTGCTCGCTTACCCACGGTCCCAGCCCCCATGCCAACAGCACATTCTAACTTCTGTGAGAAAGCCAGCCATGCCAGAAGGCTATGTACTTGAAGTTTTCCATTCCAGGAGAACTGCACATAGAGAGAGATGCATTTTATCAAGCACCGCGAGAAACAAACACCAAAACAAAACCGTGAAGCAAGTGAGTCACTTTCCTCAAGCGAGAACTCAAAAAGCCAAGAACCCAGGCCTTCCTCAGGTTTCTCGCCGAAGAGGGGCTGCTTGTGCATTGTTCTTTTTGCAAAAGGAAGAGAAGCTCACACAAATAACATGTACATAAATCTATGCCTACTTCTCCTCCCTCAGCCATTGGCACTAAGGACCTTGCTACTTCCTTGCTGGTGTGTTCTTTGCGTATCCCTGCTTGCTCTGCTCAGTGCCACGACACATAATGAAGGTTTCCAGTCTCTGCTGGTGTTATCTGCCAGGGATGGTTTACAGAAAACATCGCCAACCTATGTGGAGTTGTCATCTGAAGAGGAAAATCTCAAATTTAGGAGAAAAAGAAGTTCACAGGAAGCCATTAAAAAAAAAACTAACTAAATGATCCCACAAGCCAGTTAGCAGCTTGCCAGAGCATCACCTCGGTGCATGGGCTGGGGCTGGCTGTCCTTTGCAGCAGTTCCTGATGCTGGAGCGATGGGAAAACTGCAGAACAGAGAAACACAATATTACAAGCCAACCTGTTGATATTTTGAAGAAGATATCTTCTTACAGCACGCCAAGTCCACACTAACTATAGTATAATATTTGGGGTAATCTTCTACGGCACCAAGGAAATCGCTGGAGATTTGAATTCTGATCCACTCCCTCCTGATCATTTTTATGATCCGAAGTAGTTTTCTCTTCAATATACAGCGTATCTCCCACCACCTACTAGTTAGGAAAGCCATTAAATTCTCGCAAATTGAAGGTGGAAGAATAAATTGTGCGTATTTTAGACCCCGAATGATCTTCCTGTAGCAATTTCAGAACGAACTAGGAAGAATTCTGCAGTTTTAATCTCCTCAGTCACTTCCCATTACCAAACAAGCAGAGCTTCACAGTGCAAATGTAGACGTTGGGTGTCATCTTGATCTGCGGCTTTTTTCTTTCATTAAAGCTTTAATGCAGCAATTATGGCTACGTTGCCCTATAAAAAAAAGGAAAAGGCAGTTTACTTTAAAAAGTGAAATTGCATAGCCTACTATTTAATTATACACAAATGTAAATGGCCTATTTTTCCATAACCAGTTATTACAGCACTGTTTTACTTTCTGAGTTTTCCCAATCTAGAAAACCTACAAAGCTTCCTGCTATATAATTGTTTTGTTACATTATTGTTTTCATCTTATTTTTTCTTTTAATGTGAGTGCAGCGGGATAAATCTTGGTTTTAAGCCAGGCACTACTTCATCTCCTTAAGCTTTTATAGATGAAGATTGCTGTAATTATCAGAACACCCGCTTATTTCTGAAGTATTATCCTGGCAACCCGCTGGCATTTACAACCAATTAACAAGCTTTGCCATTAGTTGCATAAGGGGTATCGCAGAGTAAACCCATTGTGTGCTAATTTTCTATTTTAGATAATCAGTTTGGCCATCCAGAGTGGAAAGAAGAAGAAAAGAAAAGGTTTGACACTCAGTGGCAGACGTGTAAAAATTACCGCATGCCCCCCAGAGACAAAGGTACCCTGCAACTCAGTGATTGCTGGCACTGTCACTATTGGTTCTTAAGTATTTCCCTTTGTCTCTTTTGGAAGTAGAAAAAAAGTGGGGATTCGGTAAAGTAATCATGTCCTGTCTCACCCACTCTCTGTTTTTTAAAGCTAACTGGCTTCTCTTGCTGTCTTGACCATAATTTGACCAAATTGGATGAGTGTTAAACGCCTTTAAAAAAGACAGAAGGAAACTGAGCATGAGTTCTTCGGCCTTTTTTTTCCTTTTTAGCAATGCCTTTCCACCTCCTTCTCCTCCCTCCCTTCCTTGCTATTAGAGTTAATTAATGTACAAGAATCCTCCAACTGGGCCTCCTTAAGATTAGCTTGCGAGCCGGGTTAGTTAAAGTTGAGTGTCGTTGTTTGATTGCCTTGTTTAAACAGTCTCTGATATTAATATGTCCCCGACCTCCATCGACAGCGTGTCGAGGTGTTGCTGAGACATAGAAGCTCGAGTTCAAGAAAATAAATGAACTGCTAGCCCAGCACTTCACTGAGGGACCAAAGAAGCCATCCGAGATTTTCACTGAGAGATTGTCTGGCACCCGGAGTCTTCCTCAATACTAATGATTGCTTCACCTCCATCCTCTCTGTTTCTATCTGAAAAGGATCCCTACAATCTAAGTCCTCTTCCCATACCAAGATGATAACAAATTCATTTCAATTTTATCCTCTGTGTCAGGAGATATACACTGATGTTTCAGAAGTAGCAGTCCTGTGGGCTGTCAAGACGATGGCTGCTCTCAGTGCTGGAGAGCGCTGGCTACTGGTAGATGGAACGTGATGTCTATTTCCCAGCTCCCACATCAGGAGGTCCGCAAAAGTACCAATATGCCCAGCATCCAAACATCTTCAGCCACAGTTTCCTCAATCCTCATGCCAAGCTGCAATTTAAACATCCCGCCTTTGACATGTCCAGAGGTAGTCAACAGGTGACCAGTCCCTGCAGGCACATCCAGCTTCAGAGCAGGTCAGTATTGGCTGCACCTTGCTCCCCTTCTAAGCAACCTATCTGGAGCAACAGTGTTGTGCAGTACCACGCCTAAAACCTCAAACTGGGTTCCAGACACGAACCACTTTCATTATATGCACGCAGACATGTGTGTACACCTACATGTACCTGTGAGGAGCTGCACACTGGCCCATTAACCCACGGAACAAGTTCAAGCTTCTTCTACTAATGACCTTCCATCAGTCGTGTGGTCCTGGATGCAGAGCCACCTTCTCGGGGGACAATACTGCAACAGCGCCTTCTACCTTTGTCCAAATTCACGACTCATTATGCCGTTGTACGCGAGCGTTATCATTCTAGCAAATACATCTTACTCAAAGTGAGAAGAGACTTGCTTTTCAAGGGTTATTACAGCCCCATCCAATTGTAAAGCTCTTACAGCGACTCCTAGCTCACCCTTCTCCTCTATCCCCTGTGCTCATTTTCTGTACAGCAGTACCTGTATTCTCACAAAGGGAGAGTCAAGATCCAGCTAAAAGCTTGGAGTGAGACAGAGAAGTAAAGAAAATGCGTTAGATGATGCTTATTAATACTCTCTACTGAACATTTGCAGTGACCACCAGCCTTGTAATAACACAATCTTGTTATTATGCCTTGTATAGGTGCTTGTATGTTGATGATTTTCCCGTACTGAGATAAAAACCTGGGCCTTTTGCATACTAGGGACACCATTCTTTCACCAAACTATCGGACTGTTTTGTTCTCTAACGATTATTGGTGTCACGTGATTCTCTGTGTTTAAATGTTTTCTTATTTCAAATTTTAATAAACTGACTTCAACCTTGTTTTATCGGTCTACACTGTAGTGTGAAGAAGGAAAGAAATAAACAATCATAAAGGACTTCTTGGAGAAAACTGAAACTAATGGTTTCACGAGAAGAATTGTGGTCACCAGACAGAAACATAGGGCATCTCTGTTTACAAGGGACATTGTTTGGGCAGAAGCGTCACTCCAGTTCCTGGCAACCATATACACAAAGAGTCTGAATTGTTTGGGTGGGGGCACCCCCAAGTCCCCTCCTCTGGAGTTGCCCCAGTCCAGACTCCGCCCCTGAGAAAGTCCACCATCAGAGGCTCCACCCCCTGAGAATATTAGAATCCGCCACCTTGTGGTTTCCCCTCATGGTCTCCTCCACTTCCCCTGGGGCCACCCAGGAATGCTTTGCTGAGAATAAACTTGAATTTATTGATTTGGTTTGACTGGCTTATTACATCAGCAACAGCCGATTTCCATCAACCAGGAATTTAAACTTAACAGACATCATTTACTCTCCTCTTAGGTGTACTATGCATGGCCCTGCATCCTACAAGGTCCAGAATTACTGCAAACAGATTTCTTACTTAACCTAAGTGATCACAAGGATCATTCCTGGGCTGAAGTCTTTCTCTGCCTTTTTCTGGATTCATGAGCTTGCTCACGTCACCTCCCCACGCTCCACTCCCTCACCTGTGCAGTGTAAGGAGAATATGTACCCCATGGAGTTGTCTTGGGAATTACATGTAACTGTACACACATAACACTCAGTACAATGTAAGGCATATAATAAATACAAGCACAATCTTATTATTACGGATGTTTGCCTGCATGCCCACCATACTGGTCACTGTGGAGCGAGCCACAGTGATGGGAAGACAGGAATCCTCCCCACTATTACTCATTTTAACCTTGTTCAACAAGCCACCCTTAGTCTTAAATGATTACAACCAAGGAGAATTGTCCCCAGACCTGATTGCCAGGAATCATACACACAGTATTCTAGAATTATTATTATTATTATTATTATTATTATTTTAAAATTGAAGTAAATGAAAAAATAGTCATGTGTAGCTATTATAAGTCAATATTTAGCATTTTAAAAACATGCAGTTTGAAACCAGCTGAAAGAGTCTGCCTATGACTGGAGATTTTATTTTCAAGATCACCACAGTAGGCTGAAGGGAACGTGCTTCCCCCCAAAACTGGGAGCTTTGCATTCTTGGCCTGCAAACTCCATGAAGCATGGACCCTTGTCTGGGATGTCACTGATGTGTCTCCAGGACTCTGCCAGCATTTTGCACAGAAATTATTTGTTGGATGGATTAGTGAACGATCTTGCTTTCTGCTGGTGGCATTTATATCAACCACTGGTCTTTAATATGTTACTGAATCATTAAGTGTTAAGTATCTGGTGCTTCATTAAGTTACGGACCTTCAAGGACACAATGATTGGAGGGGGAGTGATTTTGTCTTAAACAGCTTACTGGAGAGTTTTCCGATTTCTCTGAAGTCCCTGTCATGCAAACAATGAATGAAACCCTGCCGAAAACTGTACCAGCGTTCTGAGCCTTCAATCAGTTTAGAAACAGCCACTACAAGACTCTCCACTGCATGAAGAACACAGCAAGACCGAGCAAATGCCGCTCAGAACCCCACAGTCTAGCAAGAAACCCGGATCGATTTCACCCGGCACTTGAGGATGACTGCGATGTCGTGGCCCGCCGGGATATCTAGTAATTCATCGTGCCACCCAGGGAGGATGCGTCGCGCAGACGTGGCAATTCACAATTATTAGACAAAGGAGACTGTAAACTCGAATGACTTGAGATGCTAAAATAAATTGACACATTTTCATCTTAGAGCCGATCTAGAACTTCACAATGCGCATTCGACATTTCCACTGCTCGCAAAAGGTGAAGCTGGCTCCACCTCTCCGCAGCCTCATCAAAGCTCCCCAAATGGCAGCCTTCAGCTGTCGAACATTACCGTCCTATTATACGTGAGACAATTTCGTCGGGCGCGTTTTAATTGGCAGGGGATTAGAAAACACTTTACCGTTGCAAAGAGTTTCCTTCTAAATTAATGGCAGCAAATAAACCCTTAAAAGATCCCCTCCTTTCGATGTGAAGTTCAAATTTGTCTACATGACGTTATGTTAAATAATATCAACCCAAGCAAAGGGAAACTTTCAGAGTAGAGACCCAACAGATCAGACTGAAGGCAGGAAGAGGGATGTTTAAAATGTATCTTTCAAAGTATGCATTGCTTTAGAAGAAAAAGATACATCATCTTTCTGCTTCTAGCCCAATAGCTAAGAATACATTTTCATCAACACTGTTTTATTTTCAAAGGATGCTAGGCCACCTAGGGACCTCCAGGCATCTTCTTTTCCTCTGGCTTTTTTCTCCGGAACTGTATAAACACACAGCGAAGTTTCAATGTATCTCAGGAGTCACTCTTACTGACTGTATCTGCAACACAAACTTTCAAAGTAATTTCTGCTATTATGATTGAACTTGGCACAACTGTTACATCCTGCTACTTCATAAATTATCAAGTTCAATATTAGAAAAACAAAACGTAGCAAGGCTATGAGAGCCCTCGTAAAGTGTCTATGCATCCCTTTTTCTCTGAAGTATAATTTTCAAAGCACATGTTGAAGCTCCCCTTGTATTTTATTAATACACAGCTACAAGCTCCTCCTGCTATAAGAATGAGCATACACATGGGCACGCACACACACACACAAGCATGCACACATATACACACATACGCACACAAACACACACATACGCACACATACAAACACACACGCATACACACAACTCGTTATCACTTTTTAGCAACTTTGTTCAAAAGCATTTTTAAACAGTCACATAGGAAAACCTGTACTTTTAAGGTATTTGTGGAGTCTAAAGTAGAACAAAAATGAATAGAGATGCACATGGATCATCGGGCGTAAGGGTTACAGTGTCACCACTTACAAAAGGGAAAAGAATAAAGGTTGGGCAAACAGCTGCTCACCCCAGCAGACTAGAAAGAATGAGAAACACTGCTCAAAATGACACAAAAACCCACTGCCAGATGGAATGTTCTGGGTTGGAGAATGGTGACCATCTGAAATGGTTGCTGAATGTGGTTTCAGAATCATAACCAAGAGGTAAGCCCACAGCCTCTTGACTCCAGGGCTGGGGACAGAGACTGCTTGCTAAACACCTTATCTCTAAAGCAAAGCCCTGTAGACTCAGCTTTATCCTTGTTACAGGACCCCAGCCCCGATCCTGACAATACACCCTCTTGTTGTGTACTTCCCTAGAGAGTGGGGAAAAGCAGAAGAATAATAAATAGCTACCAAACACCCATTAGAATTCGTGGTCCTATTTAAATAGAAGGAGATGGCCTGGTATCACAAACTACTGTTCTGGCTATTCAAGAGGCTTGAGGGGACACACAGAAAGCTTGCCTGGGATCCAGAGAAAATTCAAAGTCAGCCTCAAGAAGTTAGCAGCACTCTGTCACTAAGTTAACCATTCGATGGCTGGGTATATAGCTCAGTAACAGAGCACTTACCTAGCTTATGAAAGTCCTAACTTCAGTGCCTAATACCAGAACTTGGGTTCAAATCCTAGTGTTGCTACTTTCTGGCTGTTGGGCCTGAAGTGAGGTAAAGTCTCTGTTAATTTCCTATTATCTGAAACAGAGACACTTACCTCATCAACTCCGATAATCAAACGAGTGTCAAGACTCTTTGAGAAACGACTAGCAAGGGCCTAGTGCATAGCTGCTTTTCTAGAAATATCAGCTAGTTCTATTCCTCTGTCATATAGACAGTGTCCATCCTGACTGCCGAAGCCTCCATGTTCCACAAGGTGCTGGGACAAGTCTGTCTATAGCCACATTGTAGGTATTAAACAGCTCTACAAACAGAGAAGAACATATGGGCAGAGCCACTGATAGCTTGGGAATCCACTGGTTGCACACAGAGAACTAACCAGATATTCTGTCAATAGTCCCAGGTGGCGTTATGGACCTGTATTCAGACAGACCTGGTTTGGAGCCTGTTCTCTTCTGGTTTCTGACCTATGTAAGAGTTTAATTTGGTGAGAGACAAGAATCTGTTAAAGCATCATTCCTTATCTTTAAAACAAACAAAGGAACAAAGGAACGAATGAATGAGTGAAAACTTGCCTTCATGGCTGTGGGGAAAAAATCAAATAGAAAGAGTAGAGACATGTGGCATAATACTTGGTGTGGTCCTTTGGATACGAAATATCTCCTAAACTCTAGGCTCACATATTTGAAAACATGCTATGCTATAAAGTAGAGTCGCTGTTTGGGCATGCTGGGGGTCAGGGGGAACAGCCTTGATGGAGGAAGTGTGTCACTAGGAGCAGGCTTTAAAAGTTAATAGCCTCACCCCGCCTCCCATTCAATCCCACCGCATCTGCCCCTTGCCACCACACCGCCTGGTCACTATTGACTCCTCCACCCGCAACTATAAGCCAAAATAAACGCTTCCTTCCAATGCATTTCCCATGGTCCACGTACTTTTTCACAGCCATGGGAAAGTAGCTAAGACGTTTGGCGTCCAGAAGGCATTCAAGAGCCTACCATGGAGATCAGCCAAAAGGTACATTTTAGGCTCAGGACACTGGCGTAGACCAAAGTCGAGTCTCCCACGGATGCCCACAAGCCCAGCACTGGATGCATTGAAGGTGCCGCACTGTGTAACCAAAGGGACTTTGCAGTTATGAGCAAGGTAGAAAATATCCCAGGTTGCTTATCTCAGTATCTGACCACGTGAGCCCCCCAAAGCTGCGATTTTTCACTAGGGTCACAAAAGGGTTAAGGGAGAGGGAGGGGTCGGACTGATTCTGAATTTGAGAATTACCTAACTTGGCTTAAAGCCCTGGGGTGTAGGAGCCACAGGCACAATGAAGCCTCCAGGAGCTAAGACAGGCCATCAGACACCCAGCCAAGAAGTGTGGCTTTCAGTCCTAGTCCTGCAAGGAACAGCTGAGAGCCATTTCTTCCCACTGATGACCACCAGGAGCCAACACTGGGCCTTGTAACCCTAGAGATGGAGCAGTCTGTCCTGCCAACCTAGGCTTCCATCTAGAAAGCCAAGGGCTGCTAAGTTTGTGCTCACAAATGCCAGCTGTGGTCGTTGTTATAAAGCCAGTAAAAATTAACACCAAAGTTGTTAATATAAACAGACTTTGCTGCAAGATAATGGCCTTCTCGGCTGGAATTGGAGCAGTTGAAAGACAGGACGGGCATCAGATAAGAGCTAATGTCTTTGAACATTGGTTTTATAAGACCCAATTTACATACGTTACCTTCTTTCTCTTTACCAATATATAAACTATGGTACTGTAAGGAACACCCATGTGAAATGTTGTGCAATGTCGGCAATCAGCTCTTATACCTATAGAACTACTATTCAAACCCTGATGGCGAGACCCAAGAGCATGCTAGAAACCACAGTGTCACGGTTCCCCCGGCGCAGGACAGCACTGACGTAGAACCATACTCCTTATTTTGCTGAGTAGCTGAGCAAACTAAGGACTGGTTACGAAGAAATAGTTTGTCTTTTCCGACTTAGCCAGACGTTCACAATCCCAATTATTGGATGTTATGGTAACTTGACTACTCAAGGTAGTCGAGGCGGTGTTAGGGTGTTATTTTACTAACGTGTTCAGCCCTGCTATCCTGTATAACACATGATCCCCCAGGAATCTCCGCGGTTGGGCGCCACCAAGGTTTCTCTTGGTTCGTACAAGTTCTGTCCTAAATCCAGGTAACAGGACAGGGTGGTGTCTTCTCAGCGCCAACCTGAAAAAAACCTAGGCTCGTTCGGTTTTGTAGATTTGTTTTTTTTTTTCAGGCAAAGCTGCTTTAAGTTCATGAAGCAAAAAAATCACATGGCGATGTCATACCTCCCCCATGACGCTTCAAGCTGAGGGGAATATCACTTAGCCTTGAAGATGATGGGCTAGTTTTCACCACGCGGGAAGAAGCTTAGGATAGGCAGTTTGCCACATTCCGAGAAGAAAAGGAAGATCAGAAGCACTGGCTCCATCTATCAAAAATCATGAAATCACACTCTTCAGGAGAAATAGACCATGAGCAAGTAGTCATAGGGCCCTCTTCTTAACCCCTCCCAAAGCACTGAGCCAAAGCTACCCAGTGTCCCGCCCTCCCACGCAGACTCCCAGGCCCTTCTGACCAAGGAATGGTTACTTCTCTTCAAGTTTCTCAGGATGCCCATGGCCAACCAGCAATAACGATGCAATCTACGTGTCTTCCCGCTATAAAAGACTTCATACCAGGACCCTCAGGATGCAGGGCCTGTTCTTAGATTGCCCCCACACGTTCGAACTCCCACAGTCCATTTTCCCAGAGTCGGGTCAAACGTTAGCCATTGGGAGCCAAAGGGAAGATGTGCAGAGATTTTGTTTTTTGTTTTGTTTTGTTTTGGTTATANGTCTGATCAAATAATGCAACTTGTCTCCGTCTCATTGAGACACCTGTGTCTCTTCCCTTGGATTCATTAGAAGCGTGGGTCTTCTTTGGACTTTATAAAGGTGTGAGAGAGAAGAGGAAGCTTTCTCTAACATGTAGAAAAGCTAAGTTGCTGTGCACATCAGAAGATGTCTGTTGTTTGCATTTGGTATGTGGGACATCGCAAACCTGGAAGATGCAGCTTAAACCCCAGGAGCATTTGTGTTCACTTCAGAAATATCATTAGAGCTCTCATTTTAGTGGAAACCTATTGAAGCATGATTAATAAAAAATTGAAAAATTTTTATAAATAAAAATATAAAATTAATAAAAAATAAAGAAGACAGATATTGGGGTTCAACATGAAGACCAGAAAAGCAAAGCAGACAGCCATTGGCTCTTACCTTGACCTTAGCCTAAAAATGGTGATCCTGCCTCCAGGAAGCTCAGAATGAGACTGAGACTGAGAGCTGTCTCCTCCCATTTTATATTCCTCTCTAGTTCTGGGATTAAGGGTGTGCATCACTGCCACCTGGTTTCTATGGCAAGCTAGTGTGGCTACTGGGATTAAAGGTGTGTGTTATTGCTGCCTGGTCTGTAAGGCTGGTCAATGTGGCTGTTTTATTTTTCTGATTTCCAGGCAAGCTTTATTTATTAAAATACAAATGAAATGCCACTACAACCTATGAAATGCATAAAGTCTAGAACATTAAAAAAATAGGTTTTTACCCGTGTCTTGAAAATGCTCCAAGGAAACTGCTGTTTATTTAGAACAATGGTTCTCAAATTACATTTGTAGAAAGAGTATTTTTCAGAACTAGTAAAGATGAAGATTTCCGGTAACTCTTCTCCTCACACAGAGTACTGAGTATGTGTTTTATGTGGTCTCCAAACCACCTTCTAACAAATACATGGATGATGTTGTCTCAGCCAGTGTGACTGCCCAGTGTCTGAGCGATGAAATGCTTATGTTCTGTCTACAGGGAAACAAGTCACATAGCAGTATAAGCCAGAGCCCATTTTCTTTATCTGTAGGTGGCATTTGGGGGGGGCCTGACAACCAGCTCCCAAATAAAACTCTGGAGACATGATTAACTATGAATGCTCATTTGTAGCGTAGGCTTATTTCTAACAAGCTTTTTTCTTTAACTTAAATTAGCCCATTTATATTGATCTATGCGCTTGCTGTGCGAGGCTCCTTTAACTCATTCACGTGTGTCTGTTCTGCTTTCCTGCTTCCTTTGTGTCTGACTGGTTGCTCCCCCAACCCCACTGGCCCCTGGCTGGCTGACCACCTATGGGCTAGCCCCCCTTTTTTCTCTTCCTGCCAGCCCCACCTATCCCTTTTCTGCACAGCTATTGGCCATTCAGCTTATTATTAGATCAATCAGGTGCCTTAGGCAGGCAAGCTGAAATAGCAACACATCTTTACATAGTTAAACAAATGCAGCATAAACGAAAAGCAATGCACCTTTACACAGAAGGATCTAGGCTCATTCTAGCGTAAACTTCTTGCCTTAAGAACACAGAAAGAGGCCAAAGAAATATTTCAGAGGTTCAGAGCCCCTTGCTGTTCTTCCAAGGACCTAAATTCAGTTCCTGCCAGCACTGGAGTGCTCACAATTTCCTGTTAACTCCAGTTCTCAAGGATCTCTGTTGCCCTCTTCTGGCCTCTGTGGGCACTGAAGTCACATATACATATGCACACAGGGAGAGGCACACAGAGACACACAGAGACACACACACACACAGATACACACAAATAAATAAATACAAAAATAAATTTGACCCCACACACAATAAGAGAATCCAGTCTTTTTTCTTTTTTCTTTTTTTTTTTGGTTTTTTGAGACAAGGTTTCTCTGTATCTTTGGAGCCTGTCCTGGAACTAGCTC
>LOJH01000175.1:40707-51502 GCA_001685095.1 Ellobius talpinus | reverse complement strand
ACACACACACACACACACACACACACACACACACACACACACACACATACACATCACCTAGAATTTCAATCAGTGCTTTAGAATCTGAATTCACAGCTGTTTGAGGATGTATCTAATCAAGTTCTCCCCATAGACTGAGCCACCCAAATTTGTGTCTATTGTCCAGGAAGAATAAAACCAGTTGAGAATGTTTTCATGACATTTTATTCATCTATTTAATAAATATCCATCCAAATCACTTTTGAGATGGACAGCTATGGTCCACAAAATGATATATAACTGCATACTTCGTTGACCTTCCAGGTTCAAGAGTTTAAAAGCAAATTTAATCATAACATAACTCATGTCCTTTATTCCTTTTCTTGGTAATAATACTTCATATTTAGATAATTTATTTTAGCTAAGACAACTTTACTGTACCCAATCTCCACATTGCCTCTGTCCCTGAAACAGAAACCCTTCTCCTTTGTTTGCACTTTAGAAAATTAAGTCATGTGTTCAAAGTCACACTAGATATTAAGCATGGGAATGACCAGGCAATCGCACATGCTTGCCCGAAGTCGCACTATTTTTACGAGGTCCAGCTATCATTCCCGAGCACACAGTATTTTAATGGAGACTTAGAAAAGCAGTAATAGGTAACCAAGGCCCCAGGACTCTCTCAGTCACTTTTATTGCATCTGAAAATACCCGGTGACGCAGCACAAAATGCCGATGAGTCTAGGCGTCTGTGCTGAGGGAACTAACTTTCTCAGGGGGAGCAGTCCAACCTGGGAAGGAGGAAACTCTAAACCACACCTATAATTGGCAGATGAATCAGGCTGTGCCTCGGGCTTCATGAGTTATTTATTGTTTGTAGGCAGGGTATGAACCACCACCACCACCACACAATGTGGCGACCAGCATCCAGCGTTCCAATCGTCAATGAGAACAAACCATTTTGATGAGAAGAAAGTCATTTATTTTACACAGGGACCCTGCCTGGAGTGGGAAAAATACGTTTGGAATCCACGTGTATTTTGCATAGCTAAAATCTACAGGATTGTTATAAATATTAAATGAAATAATATGCATGAAGAGTCCATAAGACCATGGAAATGTGGTCTTAAGGTTGCATTTCCTTATTAAAAAAAAAAGTATAGACTAAAAATCCAAAGTTGCCTTTAAAAGTCTTCTCCCCGGTGATCTGTAGAAGGCTAAACCCATTAAGAAACATTACCTCTCCCAATGAGCACACAGACCTCTGAGAACAATGCAATTATTGATAAGCTCAAAGAAGGAAGTAAAAATGGCAGAGTTCCAGGCAGAAGACCAGGGAGCAAAACAGAATGCCCAGACATCAGAGAGATTCCCTCACAAGCCTGAATCCGTGTTCCCGGGGTTGTCATCCTGTTGGGGTAACTTAAGGCTAAACAGAAATAAATTCCGGGGACAGCAATTACTATCAAAAGCAAAGTACTGGTTTTATATGTTGTATAATAACCAGAAGCTAGCATCGCGCACAGGAAACAGAAAGGCTGACCCTTGCCCCCTGAGGTCAGTCAGCAGCTCATTTATTTCTTACACTGCATGTATCTATGTGCTCAAGTGCATCCGTGTGCTGTACATGCATGCAGGTGCCTGCGGAAGCCAGCGAAGGGAATGGAATCCCATGGAATTCGAGTTACAAGGAATTGTGAGGCTCCCGTGGGTGCTGGGAACCAAACCTAGGTCCTCTGTAAGAGAAGCATGCGAGCCCTGTGAACTGTTGAGACCTCGCCAGCCTCCTTCCTCATCTGCTTCGGGCTGATTTCATCCCCTGGGGTTCACAGCTTTCCCATGAGACTGGAAATGCAGTGCATATTTATCTCAGGGGCACCTTTATTTACTCGTTTGTTTGGTTATCTATTTATTTGTCTCTATTCTCTCTTAGATACCCCATTAGCTGTGAAAATAAATTCTCAAGTAATGTTTGAGGTTGTAATACAATCACATCACTTTCCCCTTTCCCTTTCCTGACTGCAAACCCTCCAATGTAGCTACCATTGCTCTCTTTCAAATCATGGCCTCTTTCCCTCTAATTATTGATATATATATATATAATGTATATATTCATAAATAAGTAAATACAACCTCCCAATGTTGTTACTGTATACTGTTACTTCTATGCATGTTTTCAGGACTGACCATTTGATCTTGAATGTTCAACTGGTGAACTTCTCCCAGGAAGACTATTTCTTCCACTCCCAGCATCCCTTAGTTCCCTGCAGCTTTCTCTGTAGGTTGAGGCCTCGGGAACTTGGCTCTGTCCACTTTAGCAGGTCTACTGGTGTCCTCCTTGTTCAGGTCATACTTAGGCAGCCGTGTTGGTGAGACTTTGTGAACTTAACTTCATTCATCCTTTTTGGACACTTTTTTTGGAGACCCAATCTCACCGCCAATTCCCTTCCTTTGGCTCTTACCTTCTCTCCACCCCCTCCTCTGCAAGGATCCATGAAACTCAGGTCCAGGAATTGGACTTCAATGCGTCCATGGGGACTGGGCTCCTCAGATCGGAATTTTGATCTCCTGAAGTTTTCTGTAATGGTCTCAATCCATTGCAAAGGAAAGTTTCCTGGCAGTGAGCTAAGGGAGGACTCCACTCTCCGAAGGACAAAGCTTTAGAATGAAGGAGAAAGGTGTGCCCCAAATCCTCAAGTTTCTTTCAGAATCTTTGGCATTCTTAAAATTGGGGGACAAAAAAATGCTCATTTACACTACTGGATTATTTGAGAAGAGTTAGTAGTGTATATGAGAACAATTTCATCCACTCAACATGTTTGGACTTCCTACTAAGCATTGAATATTGTCCTACGCACTTGATTTAAAACGGAACCATGAACCCAGGTGTACAACTGATTCTTTTGAGCAGGAAATGGACTCTTTAATTGGGTCTTTAGCAAAAAAAATTTGGCAAGACTTTGAAATTAAAAAAAAAATTAAAAAGTAAAAGGTTATTAAGGGCCTTTATCCAGCATACTCTTCCAGGCTGTTGCTGTCTGTTGGTTACTTTACATCTCTCTGGGCTTCCAAGAATTAGTCAGGCAAATTATTCTGCCCCATGGAAACACAAACAAGGTGTGGCCTGCAGAGAGGGAGTGGTTAGGGCTCTTTAAATACTGACCAAGCACACATCATTTGCAAACCCATTGCAGCAGTCTTGATTTGTCTGTCCGTGTGACTGTGAATTTGAATTCTCCTCCAAGCAGGTTGCAACATCTTACTGCTTCCCTCATTAATTAATGAATTAAATAAAATCTTTAACACATGTTCATTTTATGTTCGTACGAGAATCATAATTACACCTTTTGAAGAAATTATCCTTTAACCGTTTATAATAACTGTTCATTATAGGACCACCTACCTCAAAATAATAATATGCTTGGGAAGAAACCATAAATTGTTTCTAAAGCCCTTCCAGTGCAAAGCATTCAGGGCAGAGAGCGGCATCCGCCTAATATGACTGTGGTATTTTAAGGCATATTTGATAAGGATTCAAAGTCCTCTGACATTACTGATCCCAGATAGAGGGAGAAAGCTCAGCCGTAGGGGGAGGGGCGGAGAGAAATCCCTTGTTATTGTATTTATTTATTTCATTCTTTTTTCCTTTAAAGGAATAATAAAGCGCATTGTTGTAAGCCAGTGTAAGGAGATTGGAGTAAGGCAGTAGAGAGAGTGCCAGAAGCTACTCACGTCGTTCTTTAAAATGGAAATTCACCGTCTGCTGCATCACATGGGATGAAATACAGAACTATTTTTCACAGCTTGTTCACTGAACAGATTATTGTAGAAAAAAAAACTTTTACATTTTCTGCAGATTCCCAAATCTTAGTCAAAAAACTCTTGGCAATTTTTAGCCGTGAAGCAGATTTCACTTTCAGATTGAGATACTCCATTTAGCGGTAGTCAGATGATCTTCCAAATAAATATAGACCCGTTTCACTCCTCATTTTCTTAAAAAAAAAATAAAATAAAAATGTTTTCATGAGGTGCCGGGGAGGAAACTTGCACTTACTTGGTTTTCCCAAACGCTAAAGGAAAGAAAACTCAAAGGTCTAAAATCCACAGCTAAACATAAGAGGAAATGTTAGACAGAAAATGTCATTACAAATAATGCATGTTCACCACGGCACAGATAAACAAATAACCCTGGGAAGCTCTCGAATTATCTGTAAAAAATACTACAGCCTTTTCTTCCCTAAATCTCAGCTCCCCAAAATATTACTAAACAGAAGTGTATGTGTTCGGTGCACTCTAACAGGCAGCAATATGTTGAGATGCTTCACACAAAGAGGTCTCTGGACCACTTTTCTCTCTGGAGATTAATTTTCTCACTCAGGTATAAACCAAGGCTGCCCTTAGCAGCGTGTTACCGGGACAATATTTTCCTTGCCTAACAATGTTTGGTGCTTAAGAAAATCAAGGGGTGTATCCATTTAATACAAAAACATTCTGTCACTGAAATGTGAAAGTAATATTAATACAATCCTGTGTTTGAGATCTATTTGTATAAAGTCCATACCTCCTCCCTAAATTCCTGTCCTAAATTTTGCCAAAGCTTTTCCTTCCCACTAAAGGTAGTTATATTAGAAATCTTGGAGAGAGTCCAGAGACACTAGTTATACCTTTGCTTTCATATTCATAAAAACATATTAGTAGCAAAAGATGACCACTGAAGTACAAATAATAATTGTTGCTATTTTGAAAAAGTCTTCATTAATTTGTTGAATGGTCATTCCGCTGTTATTACAGGCGATCTCTGGCTGGAACGCAAGGCAAAAGGAAAGAAGGCTGCAGATGTCACAATGCTGCCAAAGGTATTTTATTCTTCTTCTAATGACAATTCTCCTCTCTGGGGAGGGGTTCAAAGCCACATTTCCAGGGTTAATGTGTCCTGTGGGAATAGGCTTGGTTTTGACTTCAGGACAACGCTCGGAAGAATTTCAAGCAGGAGGAGGGGAGCTGTTTCTCTCACACACTATTCCTTTACAAATGTTTGGAAAATATTAAATAATAAAATTCCTCTGTGTGGAATGCTTTATTAAAAATTAAACAGATAAAAGGGTGACAAGCCAATAAAACCACCACATCAAGAGGTGAAGTATTAAACTATGAAATCCCGTGGGATGATGTTAAAGTTTTGGCTCCGGGACAACTGCCGAATGAACAAGCCTGCCCTGCTCTTGCAGTTTTGTGAGGGTTTTGTTTTATGGCATCAACCGAACAGTGGAGGGTGATGGATCTGAAATCAAAAGTAAAAGGTTAATGTTCAAGCCTTTTCTCTTAAGGCTAAAAATTAGTGTTGGAAATGAACCTAAATTTTTTTGAAATTATAAGTCGAATTAGCAAGAATATCAGACTTCGTTTACAAACATTATGCCAACAGCCACTAATATTCTTTCTTGCTTTATAAACTTACTCGCAACCTGTGCACCTTTAAAATTACATGCTTAGGACAAAACAAGCTCTGAAACTCAAGCTGATTTAAAGTCAGATGCAAAAAAAAAGAAGAATTTGAAAGTATGGGGGAAGCCAAAGGGCTCCATCTCCAAAAGCATACAAGCCCAAGGGCGAAGCCACGCATTGGCCCAGAAAGGAGCCAGTGTCTGGAGAAGAATGGGCAGAGTGGGAAAGAAGACAGTAGCCGCTGCTTTTAGTTTCTCTCAGCCTGATAAAGTTAAAGGAAACCAATGCACAAGGAGAATTACAACTTGAACTACTTCTGCAGTATTCAGAAGTGAACTCCAAATTCTGATCTCTTCTTAGGAGTCACCTGGGGGTCCATCATATCAAGAAAAATATTAGTTTAACTAATACTAATAGCTACCAGCTATTACAGCAATAATAGCTATCAGAATTTATATTACAATAACAGCTATTCCTAAAATTAAGTGTTCTTTCCTAGGTCTTACATCTGATCTTTGAGTTTATCTTTAGAAATAAATTTGATGCTGGCTTTTAATGTCTGCTCCTGGAGCCCACTGCCTAGTCTAGAATCCAGACCTGTTCAAGCCCATCCTCCCAAATAGCCTTTGCTCCCCTGTCTTAGAAGTCTCGAGTCCCATTCCCACACAGTGCCTTTATCAAGCAGTTGCCTGAAGTCCTTTGGCAGAAAGGCTTTCATCTGACACACTGTTGTAGTACAGTCTTATTACTCAATGTAGGGACTCATTGCAGGCACCCACAGGGAAAAGAGATAAGCCAATCCATCACAGCTAGAACTCAGCTAGTACAGTCCACACACGCTCAGACAGCCTCTGCTTGCCAGCACACGAAGAAGAAAATCATGGAAACGGATGACGCGGCTCTGTTCATGTCCAGCTGCCCGCCAGACGCCGATAGCCAGGGGTGTCGTACCAGCCACCTGAGTGCTGACGATGGCAGGTCTAGGAGTAAACAAACGTGGCCTTCACCGCGGAAGTACAGCCACGGAATCAGAAAGTGTGTCTTTCGTGGCTGCGAATGATACTTCTTTTCATTTCATTTTTATAAGGACGAAAGGTAAAAAGCTGGTGAAGAAAGCTGCTATATGGGGCTAGAAGACTGAATTCACCACCTGGCCCTTTGCTCCGCTCACCTCTCTCTTTTCCTCCACCCAACTTCCTCTTCGCTCTCTGGCTGAGTAAGGTCCTGACCTAACTACTGTGCACATGCTTGCATGCCTGCATGCTTGCTCACATCCTTTCCTCCGCGCTTTGACTTTTTTTTTTTTTTAGTGTGTAGCTCAGTCTGGCCTCGAACTGATAATCCTCCTGCCTCCGGCTCCTTCAACAAATCCTAGCGACGTGCGCCACCACAACGGGCTTGCCTTGACATTTTAATGCTGTCATTATCTATTTTCCGTGGTTACAAAGTATATATAGTATGCAAGAGGTGGGAATTTTCGTGATCTTCAGGAAGACGTCTGTGGCAAGCCTCCTGTGCACCCAGAGATGGCCCGCATCTCTCTGTTTTTATTCCTGTTTTTCTTTGGTCTTGTTTTGGTGCGGAGGAGGAAGAGTCTTTCTTACTTGATGGTGGTTGGGGTGGTTGGTGATCATCGCCTCTCAATACCTCCCATCTGTGTGGGTAGTGCCTATAAATCTCACACCAGTAACTCGGTTGCTCTCCAAAGCCCCTCGCTGGGCTCTTTCCTCTCTAGACAACCTTCAGTCTGTGGGCGCCAAATGCCTAATTTTTTTTTTTATAAAGCTGGGCATAGAACACAGAGAGGTAATACAGGAACAACTGGCTGAAACATACGAACATGTTTAAACAAGAAACTCAAAGGACATTTTATCCATCTACCTCCAGCTCCCCAACGTTTACAAAACAGGCATACATCGCCCAAACACTACAACTAGCTTTCTGGACTTTTAAAACATAATCAATTTCCTGTCCAGTTAGATAGCCTATTTTCAAGTGTATCTTTAATTTTATTATGTCTCATCAAAATAAGACAAACATGCCTGCATCAGGACGGGGGCTGTTTCCATCAGGAGGGCTTCCTTTGGGATGTCCCCGACACACTCTGCATCGTTTCTGGGGCTCGGCAGTTCATGGGGACACACAGCATATTGTCCCGTACGGCTAAGGCAATTTGCAGCTATGGGTTGATAGTTTATGGGAATTTTCTGTGTAAATATGTAGTATTTTTCTATTCATATTTTCATGCCTTCAAGACCACAATAAATCCTATTTATATGAGCTTGTATCCCAAGAGGACTGTGAAAGCCTTTTTTTATCAGAACCTATCGTTTTTTTAATTCAGAGTCTCTGAAGAGCCCTTTGAACATCAGCATGCCCCCTGCTCAGCCTTGCTCACAAGCAATGGTGGAGAGCAGCAGAGGTATTCCCTGAGTAAACTAACTCCACAATTTACTCTTCATTGGTATTCCACAGGGGACAGTAGGCTTAAGGCCCCGGGTGTCCCCATATAAGGTTTACAGCAATTAGAATGTCTGACTTTTAGGGAGACTCAAGTTTTTGCACTTCGAAAGGGCTTCTGGGTCATCTGACTCATATCAGCTCTATCAAAATTAGACGAGATCAAAGTACTGAATGTCTCAATAGCTCTGATGTTTACTAAAAGCTCCCTTTGACTTCCTGGTGGTACCAATGGCTTGGAGTCTGCATCTCAGCCCCTTTAATTAACCTGAGTATTGAAACCATGTTTTGCTATGAAGATATAATTTCTGTTGTTACCACAAATGATGAAAAGAAAATTATTAATAACGAAGACTTAAAAAGAATATCCTTTTCCCCGGGTTTAACTCCTTTCTAAGCAATGGCATAGTAACCCCATGTAGGAATCAGAAGAAATCTCAAATGCACACATATTTTAAAAAAAAGCTTGGAAAAATTAAACTGCGATTTTTATTTTTCCTATTGAATTTTTCTTTCTGAAATCAGCCAAAATTGCAAAGCCCCAAATTTTTATATGCCACAAAAGAAGCTTAATAGTTTGATAAAAGCATATTATAGAAACTTTTAATTTTTCAAACCCTGCTGCTTTGATTTCAGCCTGACTTATCAAACCAAGATTTTTTTCTTTTTATTTGAAGAAAATATTTTTATACTCCTCATTGCCATTTAGCAACTTAAATAAAAACATGTCTCCCTCTCTATTTTCCAGTGACTCCTTAGGATTTCCTGATCTTGCTAGCCTGCTGCATGCTTCCCTTGCTAGACTGTTCATCACTTCTTCAAAAGATAGACTTTCCTCTTTTAAAACACCTTGCTCATCTGGTACACAGGACACAGCTGAAATCTCAAAATTTACAATGATATAATCTCATCAAAGCACAAAGTCATTAAAGTCATCTTTAATGCATTTTTATAATCATACAACACATTTTTATTTGAGTTTAAAAATGAAATATCCTCACATCTCCACATACAGACTTTACCATACAATATAATCCAGTAAAGTACAACTTTACTTCATATTTCACCACGCTTTCTGTCAAACTTCTTCCTGGCTATTTAAACATGCTTAAAAAGTAATGGTTTTCTGTAATTTGCCTTTTTCTTTCCCTCTTTGGAAACATACCGTGCCATTGTCGGTTTTTAAAAAGAAGCAATTTCCTGACTTTGGAGAGGGAGGAGGTCAAGGAAAAATGACCACTGTTGAAAACCCTAATTAAATAATTAAATAGAAATGCAGCTGCTCTTGTGGGAAACTAAATTAAGTTTATGCTATTAATACTTGATTCTGAAATGCTGTACTGAATTTTTAGCAAGGGGGTTTGGGCAGAACCTCGCCCTGTCCACTCTCCACACTGGCCACTTAAGGGGGTTCGGGCAGAACCTCGCCTTGTCCTCTGGCCACTTGGGTAAAGGTGACATGTGGAAGGAAGGAGTTGGGTTCCTTGCTTGTGAGGGGCATTGCTAATCCCCCTCTTTCTTGCCTCAGAATACCGTTTTCTACAGTAATTTTTAAAGCAAAAATAGTCTTTGCCAATTTACCTCTATCTGTAACATAGATTTTCAGTAAATATATCTTCTCCATAAACATTAAAACTACTTCTCCAAGAAACACGTTCTAAGCACGAATCTTCAGGGTAATTATATAAGGCATGGCACTTGGGAAAATTATCTAAACCTTTGGATTAATTTTTAATCTCCTTGAATTTTCTACATGTGACGTCACTTTATTTCATTAAATAAAACTCACCGAAGAGGTGTTTACAAAGAACACAATATTGGATTTAGGAGAGTCCCAGGTCTATTCTCTGACTGCGCCTTTCTGCACGAAATTCGGTTTCATTTAAAGAGTTAGAATAATGTTGGATAAACACAAGCCCAGTAAACAAACACAGCCATTTAGAACAATCTGAAAAGTCATAATATTTGCCAGTGCTTAATTTGAGTGGGAAAGCACCCTTTTAACCTCCCCACGAAAACTCTCGGATGGAAATCTGAATAACATTTACATAAAATTAGGTAGATTGTGAAAGCCTTATTAAAGTCCATGGACAAATTCCACAGAATTATCTATGTCTGTTTAAACCGCGGTCATGGCCACGTCAGAGCCAAAGTTGACCCTCAGAGCAGTTTTAAGTATTTGCGACATCTCGAAGGATAATACATGATTTTTTTTAAAGGACATTTTAAGGGGTACACCAGTTTGGGTGGAAAGAGAGTCATGTAGCGAGAAACACACGAAAATGCTTAAGCTTTGAGACTTTTTCTTTCAGGTGAAACAGAAAGCTCAGGCTTTGTTTTCACTTTGTTTGGAATTCTTTCCTTCATCTGACGTGTTGATTTCCTTCTGAGGACAACCCAGTTTGCTCCAGAGCTTAAGGCACAGAGGCCAGGAAACAGATAGATACAGTCAGTGTGCATTCCAGTAACGACATGGGAAGAAATCACCAAGCAGTGAGGGGGGCACAGGCCTGAGCAGGGAAATCTCGCAGGGAATCCAGGGATCTTCTAAGCAAGTGCGGTCCTCTCTGGCTACCTCCTTGTTTGTTTGGTCAGCTCTGTCCAGTTGCTAGTGTGCTGAGGTCCTTGGATGTCTGTTTCCTGGATGTCTCTGTTCTCCAGGGAAGGAGCTCTCTGCCTTGGCCGTGTTAGAAAGTGCCGAGGAGGTGTCTGTCACAGGTCCTTCCTGTGGGTCTTGGCTGCTGGTGAAGTTGGCTTTCCCTCCAGGCATCAGGGACTCAGCTGGGGGGAGGGGGGGAGCAGCTGGGGACAGGGCAGTGATTTACCCAGTTCGCAAGCAATACTGTATTTCTTATAGAATGGGTGTGTAAATAGCTTGCTCTCTCTCTCTCTCTCTCTCTCTCTCTCTCTC
>LOJH01000175.1:3674-40600 GCA_001685095.1 Ellobius talpinus | reverse complement strand
CACACACACACACACACACACACACACACACACACACACTGACTCCTTTTCAGCCCCCAAACCAAGGTACTGGGTGACATTTTTGTCCAGATGTTTCTTGTCAGAGGCCCGAGGAGCATGCTGCCATCACAAGGCAGGGTAGGAAAGTTGAGGATGCCAGGCAAGGTTCAGCTTCTTCTCAGGACTTATTTTAGGGGGAGTTTTGCCTTGTTTGGCTTGGTTTTGGCCTTTCTACCTAAAAGCCTATCTGAGCGGCTATCTCTGTGTCTACTTCACACAAAACTGCTTCTATTTAGACTATAGAAGTCATTTGAAAAATGAAGAGGGATCCAATACATTTGAAACACATAATTTCATGCCTTTCTTTCCGCACATTTATTTCTACCTGTCTCTCAAACCAACAATCTGAGTTGTCAAGTTCAATGCCAGGAGATGCCTGTCTGTGCCATGGACTGGGATGTTGCAAAAAAAAAAGGAGGGGGGATTTTTTCCCCACAGAGATTAATATAAATAAAGGCAAGTTAAAATTATTTGAAGCAGTTTCTGAATCACATGTGATCTTGAAATATTTGGCACAGCCACACAATGTTTATCAAAACCCTTATAATCAATTCACTATTATTTCCAATGTCCCACATGACCTTTTACCCGCTTCTCGAGAATAGCCACTGCAATCTGCATGACATCTTGTGAGTACATGGTGCAACGTGACAGGCACACTAACAGTTGGCAAATCCAGACTCTGTCATGCTTAAACGTACTGTCCGACTGACGGGCTCATAAACGAGACTCAAAAAGTCTCTCTCTGCTGCACGTTCTGCAGTGAGCCGTCATCAGATGGGGCCTCCTTTGAAACTTTCCTGATTCATACATAATAGGAGCCGTTGACGGAGAGGAGGGTTCGCAACAGTCAGCAGTCTCACACCCCATCTGCTGCTGCAGAACCCAGGAGAGCTGAGGCAGGAGCCACACGGTTAGCGCGGAAAAGATGCAAGATGTCTAGGAAACGCCGCGGAGACAATTATTAACCCGCGGTGTCAAGGATTCCCTTGTGAGAAGCCCGAGCCACCCGTGTGGCTGTGATGAGAGGAGCCCACCCGTGTGAGGAAATCCCGGACGCCTACCTGGCTGGACGCGTTCAGAGGAACGCCAAATGCCATTTTTGATCGCCTTGCTCAAAGACTTGGCAGCGTGCATCCGAGTTCTTTAATTACCAGCTAATTTTTTAAAAGTTAGTTTCAAATATGTTGTTGTCTGGGAATTTTTAAGGGATACATATCTTCAGAGTTGGGTTGAGTGAGGGATCTGACTGAAGACCGTTTTCCCAAAAGCATAATGTCTCTCATGTGCCTTGCTTCTGACCTTGACCTCACCCCCTATTTACGCTGACACTCAGAACAGGAGCACAGCTGAAAGAAAAGAATGCCTTAGTGTCATATATTCTCCGTCATGTCTCTTTTCGGTCCAGAAATTATTCTGCAGGTCTGACTGGCTTGGTCTAATGTGTTTAAGCTAGAAGGAACACACTGAGAAATGTGTCTCCATGCAGGAATCTCAACAGGGAGGCATGGCTTGCTTCAGAGCCACTCCAAATGAGATAAAAAAATAAAATAAAAAAATCCAGATTTCTGTCTCAGGCTCGACAATGATAAATACATCCTACCACAGCTGGAGAGCATGCTGGGCTCTCACCAGAGAGTAGATCTTCAACCCCTGCCAATTAAGAGCAGCACAATTATTGCCTATAGATTTCCAACAATGCCAACTTAGAAATGCCATGCAATTAGCCTGCCTTTTGCCCCCATCAGCTGGAAACATATTTTGCCGGTGTGAGGGAAAAGAGAAACTGAAAAAAAAAATCTCACTGAGACCAAACTCCAGTATCTCGGGGCCAGGGAGCTGTGCTGCAGCTAGGTAGGAAGCTGATGTACGGAGCCAAAGCACCTGCCCTGTGCCGCCTCCCGGGGGTTCCAAACTGGTCTGGAATATTTTGTTGTCATTGACAGGATACGCTTAGCACACGCACACACACACACACACACACACACACACACAAAAGTCTACACATAACCGTCCTTTAACTACATTCTGCTTGCCTAAGCCATACAGAACTGGCTAGAAATGCAAGCCTGGGGCCCTTTTCCCTGCAATACGTTGACAATGGTGCCATCTTCTGGCACTGGGAACTCAGCTGTCGCCGCGTCCCACCACTGAACCGCAGAAAGTTCTTGATTTGGAGAGTGAATGGTCTCCAGCCAGATTTTCAAACACGTGGGTACTGATCTGTAAGCGTGCGTGAAGTTGAGCCTTTGGAGCTGACAGTCAGCTACGTCCTGGGTTTCTGTTCCCTTGTTGTTCCCCTGCGGGCTGGGCAGCTCTTTGTTTGGCCACAATGTATTCTTTCCCCACAGTTCCTTTCTTACCTTTCCTTTAAGAGGGTGTTTCTGCCAGGAGGATTATTTCTCCATACACACTTCTCGGTGTGGCTCTCTGCTTCTGTGGGACTGGTGTCCTCACATCTACTGGTGACACCTGAACTGGTTCTGTGCTCTGACCCTGCACGCATTCCTATCCTCTGGTTTTTTTTTCCTTACCTCTTTATGCCTCTTCACTGAAGCTGACATTACCATTTTTAGCATTGTCCCAACAAGGGAAAAAAATAACAAAATGTGAAATGGAAATGATCCCGTCATGGCTTTGAACAGCCATCCCCGCTGCTGCCAAGCCATAGCTGCCGCGGCCGAGCGTTCGAGGGCAGGCTCCAGCTTTCCGTGCACATCCGGCAACAGATAAATAACCAAAATAGTGATGTCTCTTTCAACCTTTCAAGATGTTCGGTATGGTTAAACACCAAATGGAGCAATGGTACCAGGCAAGGGGAGTTAGGAATCCTTACGGTGTTTTATGATCCACCGGAAAGGGGAGGCTGGCACTGCTGTGCCCAGGGTGGGAGATCAGGACCCAGATGGGAAGATAATCAGGTGAACGGTTCCAACAGGGGCTAGAAGAAGATGGTAGAGGGGAGGGAGCAGGGTCTCGTAAAGGAGGGGAGAACTGCAACTTCCCAATTAAAACAGTATGTAAAAGACACTTGAGCATTTGTCTTTCTAAAATTACAAAAGGAAAAAGTTGTTTTTTGTTTTTTTTAATTGAGCTTGTCAAATTTTAATCAGGGAGACAGATAGATGAAGTATGGTAAAGGAGAAGACTGAGGAGAGCAAGAGACAAGACAAGGGAGAGAAGGCCACACATGCTGACCCCCAGAAAGGGAATTCTCAGCCCTGGGGTTCTGAACTCCTTTTTTAACCTTTCCCTGGGAAGCCAGGAGCCAAAGTAGCAGTTGTTTCCCGAGGCAGTGAACAAGAGCTCTGTGCCTGCCAGACCAAAGCAGACAGGAGTAGGAGCTTCCACCGAACCAGCTTCAACAGCAACTGACCCATGACTGTTTCTGTGTGACGCATTGCTCCGTCACAGAAGGCCTCGTGGGTTTGTTTATCTGTGCTCTGCTTCACCACCAAGTGGCATTGCTACTCTGCATCTCAGCCAGTGGTTCCCACACTTGGCCCCCTGGCAACCCCTGGGGAACTTTTAAAAGACCTTATGCCAGGGACTGGAAAGATCCCCAGAATATGCGCTGCTCTTGCCAAGGAACCAAGTTCGTTTCCCGGCATCTCACAACCTACAACTCCAGGGAATCTCAAAACTCTGGCCTCCACAGGCACCTTCACTCACATGTACATACACCACACACAGACACACCCACACACATCCACATAATTTTAAAATAATAAAAATAAATCGTTAAAAAAATGTCCTTGTGTCTAGGTCACACCCTCGTCGAGACTACGCGCTCAACTACTGTATTAGCTATGGATCTCTGGGAGTCCGTCAGACATGCTAGGCGCACGGATGTGCTGACAGGGTCAGGGGCCATCCCAGTGCACAGCAGAGCCTGGAGGAATCCGGGGCAACAGACTAAAACCGTCCCCAGGGTCAGAGTGGGCAGCCTGAGTACCTTAGCTGCCAGGGAAAATGAGCCCTGCCATGACCACTTGACACCCCTTCAACTGAAAACAAGCCACATTAACTTTTTGACCTGCTACCAATTCTGCAGTCCAGGAGTCCTGCAATTTCCACTCCAAGGCCATTCCCCTTTCCCCTGTACTTAAGTGGGGGGGGGGGACGAGCCTGTTTCCGAATTCTATGGCCAAGGACAAGCTACTTAACTCTCCTGGCTTTAGCTCTCCCTTTGTGTAGTGGGCTTTATCACAGAGCTGTTGAGAGGATCAAAGGAGATAATGCGAGCAAATCCCCCGGCTTATGGCCTGCCAAACAGTCAGCGCTCCAGAACTGTCAGCCGTTATTATTATCCATTTATTCATGAGTCAATTCCCTGCCAACAGAAGGGATTAAAAAAAAAAAAACTCTTGTGAGAAAAGTATGAGGAACTTTGTCACAGTCGCCTGAAGGGGACATCCAAAGGACAAGACCAAGAGAAGGAGTCTGAAGGGCAGAACAGAGCAGAAGGGAGGCAAGCAGAACAAAGAGTTTCTTTGAAATCAAAAGCAACTTAGTGCATTATGCTTTCTAGCCCATATCCCTAAAAAAAATTAAAAAATTGAAAAAAGTAAAAATAAATCAAAGAAATAAATTTTTTAAAAAATGAAAACAAAAACACCTGGGGATTTAGCCAGGTGGTGGCACACACCTTTAATCCCAGCAATGGAAGACAGGAAGATCTGGATCTCCAAGTTCAAGGCCAGCCTTGTCTACAGAGTGAGTTCCAAGACAGCAGGAGTCACATGGAGAAACCCTGTCTCGAAAAACAAAAACAAAACAAAGCAAATAAATAAACAAAAAACTGTGGGTTTCAAAACCATTCAATAATCCAACCAGGGAAACAGAAATGTGCAAGAGAAGAAAAATGGTTTAAAACTAGACTCCAAGCTGAGGACCCTGCTCTCCTTTCGGGGCCTCCAGGCTGACCCTTGAAGTCTAGACAAGCCAGCCCAAATCTTACTATCTAGTACTCTGGCAAGGGTGTCGGGGGAGTCAGGCTTCTGAAGTACTTGCGGCTGGTCTGTGGAGGAAACCTCCCTGGCCCTGTGTGACCAAAAACTCTCCCTGAAACAGTAAAGCCACTCCTGGACACTGTAAGGGTTTGTTATCGCCCTCCTCTCGGGGCGAATATAGGGATCCCATGCAAGCTGCCTGATCAGGGAAACTCAGCTATGGTACTCTCAAGGGAAAGATGGGCAAAGTAGAAGTATTGAGGCAGGACTGCCAGGCCAGAAGAAACTACACTGGGAACAAGAAGAATGCTCATAATTGAGTTAAATGTATTATCTTTAGGCAGCTGAAGTCTGAAAGGCAAATTAACCTAAGAAGCCTTTGATAACCATCGTGGTGGGGTAAAACAGCCAATTGCCCTAGGTAGGCAGGGCATGATCAAAGGCCAGGAAACCGAGATGATTGGCCATTATGTGCAAATTGGAATCTGCCTTCGCGATAATCAACTTGTTAATTTTCAATGAAATTATTTCACAGAAATTTTGCATTTCCTGAACTTGCCGGACTTGCCTCTCTCCCTGCCTCTCGCCAACTCGATATAAATTCAGTGTTTAAAAGGAAGGATTTATGCCTCTCTTTCAGTGCTTAATTGCTACCTGTCAGGCCATGGAAGATTTCAGGCCAGCCACACAGCGTGAAACAGGTAGCCATCCAAAGCAGAAATGCGCTCAGGCAACAAATGCAAAACTGAACCACCTGATGTGTGTGGACTTGGTGCTTGCTGCAGTGGGAACTGGTTAGTGAGCACCCCCAAACTGGGCACCCCCAACCTTACCACCAGGAACTCAGGCCAGGGAGGACCCAAGGTATTGGGATAGAACTGAATCTCCCTAAAGCTCACACACCAGTGGCCTTAACCTCATTACCTTCAATGCACCAGTATTAAGAGTCTTTGTTGAGGTGATTCAATCAAGATAAAACCCTTTGGTGTGGGCCCTAATGCAATCTGCCTGCATTCTCGCAAGCGAACAAAGGCTAGACGACCAGATGCCAAGAGCGCACGCTCACAGAAGAAAGGCCAGTGATGGCACAGGAAGTAGATGGACATCTGTAAATCAAAAAGAGGCCTCTCGGAAGACTCCATCCAGCTAACACTTGTTCTTGGGCTTCCAGTCTGTAGACCTGAAAGAAAACAAACTCTGTTGTTGAAGGCACCTGGTCTGTTACTGTCCTAAAACCCTAAGATACCAGCTAGTATTTACAGGCTTCTAGTTAGTCCTCATCCAGGAGAAACTCCAACCACCTTCAGGAGCTTCTCTGTGTCCTCTTTTCTCCAGAAGTCTCGGTTCCCATTCATCTCTGAGCCCTCTGGACGAAGATCTGCCACTCTGTCTATACAAAAGGATTTATACGAGTATGTGTATTAAACATCCCATGGCCCAAAACTTCTTCCTAGGGTGCTACAAAGGCAAAACGAACAAAAAGTGTGTGCCAACTCGTTATATGTGCCTAATCCTTTTCAAGTACAGCAAAAAAGAAAAAAAAGACTTCATTATATCAGAGAATATAGTTTGTACAAAATAGTACAGCTTCCATGTTGAAAGATTAGTTCTGCCTGGATCCAACATGCGTGTCATATTTCTGGAAAGGCATCTGACACAAATCAGTCTAAAAAATAAAACAAGCAGGTGCATAATAAATTACTCAGAATAAAATAAACATGGCTTCCTCTCCCAGTGCCAGAGTTTATGCCGACCATTCAAAACCCATCAGCTGCTGCGAGCTTGGTGCCATCTTGTGTCTGTTTTAGAAATGGTTTGTTCGCAGAGTTAGCCACGCACCCGTGGTGTCTCTTGCTCCAACCCTGAAAAAATGACAAGGCCCACATACAATAGGAATTTTTAAAAAAAGGAATAAAACTCCCCTTCTGTGTAGGAATGATATCAACATGAGGTGACTATTTGATTGGCTCATAAATTAGGCTGCAAATTTTCATATCAACACTTCCACACCTTTTTAACTGAGTATTTATAGCTCTGTAGATTATTACAGATAACAGCTTTGTCTTTTACTCTAAGAATTAATAGGGATTCGCCTTTCAGCTGACCAAAATTTTAATCATAAAATGATTGTCCAAGTATTCTTAAACATTGTTAATCTTTACTCTCTTTCTATAGAAAACTATGTAAATTATTTTGTAAGCGAACCATGAACTATTAAATGTCATCACAACATATGTGTAGTTTTGCTTCAAATACCAATTGCTAATGTCACCATCGATATTCAAGAAATGAATATAAGAAAATTGTCAACACACATGACCTCAGGCAGACTAGTTTAGTATGCTCTTAATTACAGTCCAAAAGGTCATAGAATGCATTAAAGTTGATTTCCCCAATTCAGGTCTAATAAGGACTTCACCTTGGTTATTTCCTTGTTTGTGTAGATATCATAAAATATGAATTGGCACCTATATCATGAGCCATCGGAGACTATCCCTCTTTCTCATTACTAAAACTTAGTTTGAACAGCATCCATCAAAATCTAACCATCCGATCTATATTTACAATGTACTCAGATATACAACCACGTTCATGTGGGACATAGGTCTTACTTCTCCTAAAGGAATCATTAAATTCTGCCCCCGCGAGAATGCACTAAACCAAACCCCAAAGGCAAGAGGACGGGCAAACGGACAAATAAGGGCTGTTCCAGAATCTCCCAGAAGACACACAGGAGGGATAAGTGCCACCTAAGTCCTAAGAGGGTGGCAGCTGGGAGAACAGAGCCAGTCGTGTGGCTCTGAGATGGGGTAGAACTTGGGTGGCAAGGTAGGGATGTGGAGTCTCCCTGACGTGGCCTGTTGTCACCATGGGGGACACTTGTCATGGCACTGTACTGACTGACACCTATGGAGAGTGGTGTAGGCAAAAATGTAGCTGATTAATGCATCCAAGTGCCTGAACATGACGTCAGGGGTAAATATAAGAGTAAGCTACCCTTCTTGGGAAAAATCCTTCATTTTAAATCACGAGAGTTAGTTTGAAATTGGGAATAAGTGTGATGTAACCGAGGTAAATATTGGAATTTTAGAGGCTTAATCGACAGGAAAAACAACCCAAGGTGTTTTTTTATACACTATAACATAAACACACCTGTGTGTTCAAACACACAAGACCTCGTATTGTTTTGCAAAGCTAAGTCCTACGATACAGAAATCGCCACCAAGGAATGCATCCCGTCTCACATTTGAAAATTTGTTCTCAGGCATTAGGACAAGAAGGAACATGTAGGCTTTTATATCTATTGTCTCCCCCTTATCCCCACTTCCTTCCTCCAAGACAGTCCTGTGTGGTCAACTGTTGGGATCGTTTGTTTTTTCCCTCCCTGAAGAAAGAATAAGGCTGTCTCTGTGAGAACCTGGCCTTTCCTGTTTCAGAATACCCCCCCTGCCAATTTGAAAGACATCATTGGTGGGGTAGTTAGCTGAATCTGGTCACAAACTCCTTGAGGGTGGGGCTGGATCACAGGTGGTTTTTATTCCTCCTTTCTGATCCAGGCCTTAGGAATCATGGGGCTTGTTGGCTAAAGACCTGGGCAGGAGGGTCCAAAGTCCTAAATGAGATTCTAGAATTGTCTTCTCCAGAAGGCCAGCCCCAAACTGCTCCGAGTTCAGTCGCCTCCTGTAAAATGGGTTGATAGAGTCCGTATCATAGGCCGGGGAGGGGACTCATGGGAAGCATGAGGTTCTGAGCTTGCACCTCCAACACCCTGCAAAAGCAAAACAGGTCATATGCATCACATCTATGCCCTAGTACTCAGAGGCTCCCTTACCAGCCAGTCTTCCCAAACTGAAGAACTTAGGATGCGCCGAGAAGAGCCTGCCTCAAGAAATAAGATGGAGTAGTCAAAGGAGACACTTGTCGGCTCTGATGTCCACATGCAAATACATGGGCATCAGCATAGCACACACATGAATAAGCACACATGCAAACACATACGATAGCATAACAATATGCACAAATATACATGCGTGTGCATTCACAAACGTGCATAAACATACAGATACATACAAACACACACATGCACAAATATATAAATAAATAGACCCAGACACACACAAACATACATACACAGACACACACGCAGACACATACACCAAATCTACCAGAATCTCTGTATCTTTAAGCAATGGCAGCTCTTACAAAAGTGCACACTCATGTACAGCAAAGATACTCACACACACACACACACACACACACACACACGCGTGCGCGCGCTTCTGTATCTCTCAGAATGGTGACTGTCAGCTAAAACGACGGTAGTTGCAGGAAGATTTCAAATAGTACTATGCTGTCAAACTGCTTTAGTTTGTCAGGTATGTAATGAAAACTAAACACACATTTGTAACATCATCAAATCTCGTGACCTCATGTCGGATCCCCAGAAAGGAGGTAGAGTAAGATGCGCATGGCGGCTGACCTCGTATGTCAACTGTTAGGCAAGCATGCTGCTGTTTGGTCAAACACAAATATAGGTGCAGGTGTGAAGGCATTTTAGATATGACTTGCCTTCAGACCAGCAGAGTTAGCGTAACTACTGTCTATAAGCGGGTGTGCCTCTTCATTCTGAAGTCATGAATAAAACAGAATATAGACTCCCCTCAAGCAAGAGGGAAATAAACAGCCTGTACCCATAATGACCCAAGTCAATTCTTTCAAGAATGTCTCTCTCACCTAGCATGGTAGCATACAACTGTAATCCCAGCAGTCAGGAGGTTGAGAAAGGGGGTTGCAAGACCCAGGCCAGTCTGACCTACAAAGCAAGACCTGTCTCAAGGGCTTGAGATTCACTAACAACAAAGCCCTTGCCTAGTGTATGCCAGGACCTTACTTTGATCTACAGTATTGTAGAAACAAAAAGACCTTTTCGGGCATGAGTGTGTGTGTGTGTGTGTGTGTGTGCACGCGCGCATGCACGTGCATGCATGTGCACGTGTGAATCTCTATACACAACTCTCTTGCTCTCATTTCTGCTGCTGTGAAACTGTCCTGAGAAAAGCATCTTTGGGAAGAAAAGGTTTATTTTACCTAATAATCCTAGGCTACAGCCCATCCTAGCAACAGGTACATAAAACTGCCAGTCACCCCACATCTCTAGTGACAGTGATGAGCACAGAGACATAGCTTCACTTGTTACTGCTCAGGACATTTTGTTCACTCATAATGTCCAGGACCCAAACCCAGGGAATGGTGCCCCTCCCCTGGGACTGTCTTATTACATCCTTTCATGTAAACAAGACGGTCCTGGCAGGAAAGACTTGGCAGAAGGAACAGGAGGCACCTGCTCATCCCACATCTGCTGGGATGAAGGAGACAGTGGCGGATGCTGGTATGGTCCTTGGCTCACTCTGTCCTCTTTAAGGTCAGGACCTCAGTCCCTGCACCGGTGCCACCCACCTTTAGAGTGGGGTATCCCGTTTCAGTTAACCTAACCTAGAAATTCCCTTGCTGGTATGTCCAGCGAAGTCCCTTCTAAGTGATTGACTGATGACATAAGTCACAAAGCAATCCCACACCAGTTCAGAATTATGAATGATAAAGGGTTATTATTTAAAAGGAAAAAACTTACAGATCACTGTCCTAGACAAACAGTCCTATGAGCGAACAGGAACAGAGTCTAGCAACCGGAACAGGGAGCCAGAAGCAAGAGCAGGCACAAGGTTACCACTGCTTTTTACAGTATAAGAGACCACGCCCAAGTGGGCTGGTATCTTAAAGGCTATTGGCTGAAGGAGCAGAATGTGCTCCCACAGCAATTGAATCCCTAGGTCATGTCAAGTTGACAATATTAACTATCATAGCAACACATGCAGACACACACACACACACATCTGCATGTATGGGTTGTAGTGCTCAGTTTCCCTTACTGCAAGGCACAGAGGTAACATCACCTTCTCCTCCTCCAGTCCCTACAGACTACTCCTCCATTCCCTGTCCTTCATCCTTGTCTGCCCAAGAGAAGCTCCTCCTGGGTCAGCCTGCCTCCTTCTCAGGAGCCCAACCACCATCCTCTCAACGAAGGAGTCAATCACATTTTGACTCCTCTTTCTCATTGGACTTATTACTGGCTTCCTAGGGGCACTGGTTTCAGAATCCCTTTGGATGCTAAAATCCCTAGATGAAAAATCTCTTGTAGAAAATAGAGCAACATTCCACATGACCCATGCAGCTCCTCCCATAAACGTGAAGTCATATCTCGGTTGTGCATGAATAATTTATACGCTGCAACTGTCATATAGCTTTTTATTGTATTTTGTCATATTTTGTTGTTGTAAAAAATCACTTCTTAAAGAGTTTGTGCTTTTTCCTTTTTTGGGGGGGGTTGATGGTTCGAGACAGCCTTGGCTGTCCTGACTCAACTTACTCTGTAGACCAAGCTGCCCTGGATCTCACAGAGATCCATCTGCCTCTGCCTCTTGAAGGCCGGAATTAGAGGCATGCACCACCATATTTGGTTAAGTTTATGCTTTTTAAAGTTTTTATTAGAAGGAAATACTTTTTCATACATGGATTGGGGACAGTGTGCTACTTTTAACACCTGTGAATAACATATATGGATTACAGCACGGAAATCAGAATTCCTGTTCCTTCATGCACTGGATGTCCTTTCTTCTGCTGAATGTCATTTCTTCCACAAATGTCATATTCCAAACTAGGGTCACTCACCATCCAGTAATTTATTACCCTTTGTTGATGCCTCGTCTCTAAGCTTCGTTGATCCAACCTCCACCCCAGCCTTCTCCGCCTCTGCCGTCACTGTTCTACACTCAGAGAGTTTATGTTCAACTTACGCATATAAGATAGAACAGGTGTCGCTTGTTTTTCTGTGTCTCGCTTGTTTCACTTAGCACAATGCTTTCTAGCTCCTGTCTTTTGACATGATTGCAAGGGGTCCACAGTTCTCTTTCACGATCAAAAAGTATTCTGCTGTGAATAAATGCTAGGCTTTCTCCGTCCATTTATCCATGCATGGGCCTTATGTTACCATACCTTAGCTATTGTGGCAAGAGCTACAATAATGACAAGAAGACAACCAACTCTTCAGCGCGCCAATCTCATCACTTTTTGATAGATACCTAGCCCTGGGGGCCTAGCTGAGACCGAGTGTTTTCAGGAGTTGTCAGGCTGACTCCCACAGCCAGTCTTGGTATAAATTTACATCCCCTATCAACAGTATGTGAGTTCGGTGTCCCCACATCTTCAGCAATGGTTTTCTCTTTTGACAGTAGCTAAGTTAAGCCCGGAGAGGTGTCATCTCATTGTGATGCTGATTTGCATCCCCTTGATGGCTTGCTCTGTGGTTGTCACTTATCTGTTAAATATTTGTATTTCTTCCTTTGGTAATTCAGATCATCTCCCTTTTTTCAAAATTAAATTACTGGTACCATGAAGGTTGTTTGATTAACTACCAAGTGTTCTGAGTTCCTTTCATATTCTGAATATTAACATTTTTTCAGATAAAATATCAAAAAAATATTTTCTCCATTCTGTTCTTCTTTGTTTCCTTCCTCCATTAAAGCTCTTTTGTTGGATCCACACTGATCTCTATTGTTTTGTTTCTGTTGTCTATGATGGTGTCTTATTAGAGAAAATCTTCTTTGAGAACTTTCATATTTTAAGGTCTCCGGTTTAGGCATTTGAACCATTGTGAGTGCTTGCATCTTTCTCGGTGTGGCTTCAGATACGTGGGCTCATTTCTGGGATCTCTACCTAATCCCATCAGTCTGTATTTCTGTTTTGACGCCAGTACCACAGTGTCTTGGTGTTTAGAGCTTGGTAGTACTTTCTGATGTGAAGTACAGTGCTACATCCAGCTTTGAGCTTTTGCCTCAAGGTTGCTCTGGCTAGACTGGGTCTTTGGGTGGCTTGCACATGGATTTTCAGTAGACTTCCTCTAGTTTCGTGGTGGGTGGGACTAGTGCTTTGTTTGCATTGAATCTATGAGTTTGAACTTCTCCCATCCTTAGTTGCTTGAGTTCAGAAAGGCAGAACCTGCCAATATGCAAGGCCAGTCATGTTTGGATTTCCTCAGCTCCCTCCTTACTCCCTTTCTACCCAACAGCTAGCCTGGTGTGCTTAGCTTTGGAATTTTCCCCCTTATTCTTGACATGCAAATCCTATATAGGCATCCATGCCCCTGGGATGCCTGCTCCGCCCACTTCTTGAGCATCATCCGTTGTCTCCTTGATGAAGTTTCTCTACATTGCCCCATCATAGTCATGAGCTCTACTTTATCCATCTTTGTCATAGTTTCTTGGCTCCTCATGTGGCTCTTCCCTGTGTGACCGCCTGACAGAATTGGAATAGCATCAGATGCCCAAGCGAAAGCCACCACTCTGGCTAGAGACTTGAGGCAGCTGCTGAGGTGGGCAAGGTGCCTCTTCACACCCTAGCTGGAGCCGAAGCAAAGATATGTCTTGCTTGTGTTGGGGGTTGGTAAAGGAGCCTGAGTTTAGTGGTCTGATAACTGTCTGAGACAAAGCTTGCTTCTTTCAGGAAGGCAATGCTTGAGCAGTGTGTACAACTGAAAAAAATGGGTATAAAAGGGAACAAATTTGCATGGGATGATGGGCCCATGAGTTCAGGAGGACAGAGGCCATCAGGCCTGGCGTCAAGAGAAAGATCCTGAATTGTGTAGAACCTGGGGAGCAGTAAACAAAATGAAGATGGTGATGATGGTGATGATGGGGATGATGGAGATGATGGTGATGATGGGGATGATGGGGATGATCGGGATGATGGGGATGACGGGGATGATGGGGATGACGGTGATGATGGTGATGATGGTGATGATGGAGATGATGGGGATGATGGGGATGATGGTGATGATGATGATGATGATGGGGATGATGGGGATGATTGGGATGATGGGGATGATGATGATGATGATGGTGATGATGGGGATGATGGGGATGATGGGGATGATGGTGTTGATGGTGATGATGGTGATGATAGGGATGATGGTGATGATGATGGGGATGATGGGGATGATGGAGATGATGGGGATGATGGGGATGATGGGGACGATGGTGACGATGGTGACGATGGTGATGATGGGGATGATGATGATGATGGTGATGACGGGGATGACGGGGATGATGGGGATGATGGGGATGATGGGGATGATGGGGATGATGGGGATGATGATGGGGATGATGGGGATGATGGGGATGATGGTGTTGATGATGATGATGGGGATGATGGCGATGATGGGGATGATGGGGATGATGGGGATAATGGCGGTGGCTAAAAAACAGAGGGCAAGCGCAGAGGGAATGGAAGGTAGAGGGTCAGTAGCAGCAGGAAAAAGAAAAAAATTTGTAGAGAAGAGCCTGTGAATGAACCCAGAATACTTCACTCTGAAGGATAGTGAAGTACCAGAAAGAGAAAAAAGCCGGCGGCAGGTGAAATATCTGGGCATACAAACCAGTAACTTGTCTTAAAATGGTAAAAGAATTCGCTATTAATTTTATTGAGGAAAAGTTCTTTGGGATGACAAGCTGCCATAAGACATCCATGATGCTCTCTTTGAAGTTTCCATGGATTTTTCATGGCTGCCAACCTTAATTATATTGTTTGCCATAATTCCTCTTTTAGGAAACCCTCCTAGAAAAATGCTTCAGAATGTGGTCACGAAGTCTTTCAAAAAAAATTAAATGATCTTAAATTAATATGAAGGAAGAAAGTAAGAACATTCAAGAAATACCGAAGAGGAAATTTAATTCATTTTTTCCAGGTAACTAGCAAATCCTTATAAAGGAGTGATTTGTAAAACCAATAATCTCTTCCATCCTTGCCTGTAAAATCAAAGTAGTTCAAAAAAAGAAGCCAACATTTTTGTATTAAGAACAACTGGCATTTTAAAATAATTATTTATAAGTAATAACAGGTTGGACTGTAACTTTAGATAGCTACCCCGGCTCTCAGGACTGGGAAAATGCACTTGGCCCCATAAAGAAGCCACTGAAACATTGTGGGTTTGGCATCTCCCTTTGCGATTTGAATTCATTTATTCTTGGCAAAACTTAACTTCCTGCTGCAAAGAAGAAAGGTTTTTAAAGACTCATAAAACTGATTCCAAAGTTTACTTGGACTTCAAAAGGCTCTTAGGAAACAACATTTTTATTAGTTAAATGTATGGAATCGGCTGCATACGGATTACATTTTCTTATATCTCAAATAAGTAACAATTAGGGCAAAACCAATGGGATGTGGCATTTGGAGATGCTTGGCAAAGGGGAAACCCACAGGGGACCTCTTTATTTACCACGAGTTATAAGAAAAGACCCACTCTCTCAACAGGGGCTTAGTTCTGTCAGGGAACTCCCGGCCTAGGGTACAGTTCTGCTTCCCTGCGGATTAACCAAACTCCCAGCCCACTGCCAAGGGAGGCATCCTTACAGTGGGGTCCACCACCGCAGCTTTCAAAAGCAAAAGCAAAAATGCCTGTCCACTGGCCTTTCTGGTAATGAATGCAGCCTGTTTCCATGACTTCATTCCATGAGAACCTCTCCCAATTCCCTTTTGATGAGACAAATTAGATTCTCTGCATCCTAACTGTCACCAGGCTTGTTCCAACACCAAAAAGTCACAAAGAAAGAGACGCTCCCACTGCAGTCTCCGGATGTGGTGGGTCGTGGTCTTCAAGAGATGCAGACACTAAGTTTCCTTCTACACGGTGAGCACCAGAGAGGGCTCAGTCAGGAAGGCCTGAGTTCACACCCACAGCACCCTCACTGGGTCACTGGGTAACCTGAGGACAGGGGATGGCGACAGAGACCCATCGATCCCTGGAGCTCGTTTTCCAGAAAAATCAAGCCAAATCCATGAGTTTCAGACTTAGGGAGAGCCCTCGTCTCCCAGATAAAGGTGGAGAAGGATTGAGGCCAAGAAGTTCAAAGCTGACTTCTAGCCTTGCCCAACACAAGCACACAAGCTATGTGCATGTGCAAATCACAAGCTCATGGGCACACACACTAACAAGTACACCACCTCGCTGGCACACCAGCCTTTCCTCCCCCTCTTCTTCCCCCTCCCCCATGCCCACAAAGATTTTGGAAAGTTGTGAACCTTCCCAAGTTCACAACCACAGCAGTTTCAGTGAGAAGACGGAAAGGAGGCTGCCCAACCCTTCCAAAGGACCAGCTGGGTTATTTTCTATACTTGGAGTGTGTGTTAGTTTGAAAGCTTTCAGATTCCATCCATCAGATTTATTTCATATAATGGATCCTTTGTTATCCAGACATCAGATTGCTTAGGAAAGCAAAACATTATTGTGACATCTAATATTCAATAGCAGCCTGAGAGTTTATAAAACATCAGCCCTTCCCCCAGCCTCCCTTGTGCCTGGGTCCACCCTGTCAGGTCCATCAAATATTCCTCCCACTGATGGGAGACGGTTGATGCTGAATGCTGAATGTTTTAGAATAACTGGAGCTAACGGTAGCAGGAACTCCAAGTCTTGTGAATGCAGTGGGCTTTCCTAGAACCACTCCCGGGGGTCAGCTGGGATACAGGCAAAGTTCGCTCCCCATCTTGCCCTGGCAGGCAGCTGGAGACAGAAACCTCTGCCATGGCGGAGAGCTCAGGGTTGACAAATCAAAGGAAGATTCCCAGGATGAGGTGGGGGTCCCCTGTGAGTTCTATAAAAAGGGAACAATGTGGAGTCACAGGAATAGTGCTTTAGAGACCAAAGGTCCCAGTATGCTGTGATGACCGAGAGGTAGAGAGATGGCTTGGCAGTTAGGGGCATCCCCTGCTCCTCCAGAGGACCCAGGACGGACTCTCAGGCCATCACTCTGCTCACAACTGTCTATAATGCCAGCTCCTCCAGAGGTCCTGACATCATCCTTTGGCCACTTTAGGCACCTGCACCTGCACACACAGACATGTGGCATGCACAGACACAGGCACGCACACACACACGCATGCACGCACACACTAAATAAATAAATTAATTAATATACTATAAAATGGTAAGGATGAAATATATGTTTAAACCACTGTTATATTAAGCAAGAAATGTATATACACACACACACACATATATATATATATGTTATGGTTAGTTTGTATTATTATTTTGTAAGTGTTTGTATCATGTATGTGTATGCATGTTCAATTAAGTAGGAAAGAATAGACAACAAAGCTGGGAGTGAGCTCAGCTAATACAAACACAGAAGGACTCTACCCAGGGCAGACACTGGCCAGTTTCCTGGACCTGCATTATAAATCTGCCTTGAATTGCCTCTGAAAGCCGCACAAAATAGCCAACAAGAGTGAACTCTCAGCAGTGGATCGCAAAATGAATTCGTGGAAAGATGGTTCAAAGTTCATAAATCAGGCAGGCCTCCTTATGGCCTGGGATCTAAAATTTTTAGATATTTCACACACACATTAGTCTCTAACGATTCTATTATGGAAGATCAATAAACTACAATGATAGAATAATGAATAGGTTCCCAACTACATGAAGGTACTAAAAAGAAACCTTATTTGTAGGGAAGATAGAAAATCTCAAACACTAAACTCAATATATGTGACTGGACCATGAAAGGCTTGAATACAATATTGATTGAATTGAATTCGATCAATAATCAGTGTCCAGGTCTGACAATCCTGACCAACCTAGGGAACCCCTTCCCATCCAAGGGTGTTGAGTCTTTACAGTCCAATTCTTGTGTCTTCTGCTGAATTAAAGCCACTTCCCTCACATGTTGGGTGTAGTGAGATTAATGAGACCAATCTTAGGAAGGCAGACTCAGGAACAAGGAAATATATAATGTAAATCGGAAAAGCAAAATGAAGGGTATGTCCCTCTCGGTAATTTTTAAGTAAGAGATAAATTAGGCATTTGGAAGATTGTAAGGTATGTATGAGTGACATTCCCATGACATCAAATCCTTACTTGTGAGTAGAAAACCAGAGACAGGTTCTGTTTTTGTTTTGCTTTCAGAAGGGCATGGGACTCATCAACAGTGGGGTCATGACACCCCTCTATTCCAGTTCTTATGAACACTGAGGTCAGTGTCCTGGCTACTTTTCTTACCCCTGCGACAAATAGCTGATGAAAGCAACCAAGGGAAATTTCCTGGTGCATGATCTCAGTACTATGAGTCCATCATGGCAGAAATCAGCGGTGTGTGGGGTTGCTCCATGTATAACAGAGTGATGTGGGATTTCCCTCTGTGCGCTGTGATTACCATTAATGAACAAAGAAACTGCTTTGGACCTATAGCAGGGCAAAACTTAGTTAGGTGGGAAAAACTAAACTAAATGCTGGGAGAAAAAGGCAGAGTCAGGGAGAAGCCTTGTAGCCCTGCCGGAGACAGATGCTGGAACTTTACCTGGTAGGCTGTGACCTCGTGGTGATGCACAGATCAATGGAGATGAGTTAAAATAAGATGTAAGAGTTAGCCAATAAGAAGCTAGAGCTAATGGGTCAAACAGTGATTTAATTAATACAGTTTATGTGTGATTATTTTGGGGCTAAGTGGCCAGGAACGAAACAAGCATCCCTCCTCCTATAGCAGGGTGCCACACCTAGGATCAGGAATCAGGGAACTTGGGCTGGCTTCAGAAGTGACCATAACCTTCAGGTCAGCCACCAGAAATCCACTCTGCTGGTTCACTTTATGAAATTCAGAGCAGGATGAGCTCAAGAAGAGAATCTGACAGCTCTCACCAGCAGCCCACAGCCTAAGACAATGCTCCTCTTTTCTTTTTACTTTTGGTTCAACAGACTGGCTTTAGTAGAGAGGCCTCGCATGTTTTCTCCTACCTCGGCTGTGGATACTCATGGAGCAGACTGCTTAGCAGAACTGGCCAAACCACATGACACTCCTGGGCCTTTTCCCTAACTACCTATGAATTACCCCTTCAGCTGCCTCCTCCAGGATAGATACAGAGGACCGTCTCTCAAATACTTGTCTGCGAATTGAGGTCAACATTTCTGCAAAGGTGAGAAAAAGTGTATAGAGAGCCTCCACAGCTGGGTCTCAGGACAGTATGGGTGGAGAGCCTTCACAGCAGGATCTCAGGACATGATGAGTGGAGAGCCTTCACAGCTGGATCTCAGGACAGTACAGATGGAGAGCCCTCACAGCTGGATCTCAGTGTACCCTAGCCAACCATAACGGGATCTGAGACAATCGCTACTTCTCTCCAGATCTCTCCAGACTTGTGTTTTTAGCTGTGACACTATGGGCAGGTAGCTCATGCATACTGTTCCATTCTCCCAGACCCTAAAAGTTCTCCTGAATCAATGACCCTGCCGTATCTAACCACCCTGCATGCCACAGCCAGCAAGACTCCTTGAACACAGGACTCTATTTTGTGTTTAATAAAACATAATTCAACAAACAGCAGGTTAATCTTAAGCATAAATCCAAAAACTTGTTGATCTAGGAGCTTCTGCCATCTTTTTCCTGGCTCCGGGTGTTCTCAGATTTCATCAAATTATTCGAGAGATTCACAACTAGAGGAGGGGTTATGCTGCAATCTGGCCACTAGATGGCGGCACGAATCCATCACAAAACATTCCCCAAACAGCCTGCTCCCCATCCCTTGTTCAAGTGTTCAAACAGAACAGCAAGGTTGCGCACATCAAGAACAACGCACTGCCCTGCGTGGTCCCTCTTCTCGAATGCTCTTTTCTTGTCGTTGTAGCGAATCTCTGTATTACCGTGGATGGAACACAGATAGCCTGTTGCTTCAAGGACAGGATACTGATGCACGTAGATTTAAGATGTTTATATTTTCATCATGAATTTTTGCAATTATTATTACTGTTGGCATTATTTAACAATGACATTAAAGGGTGGGGAGACGGATCTGTGGTTCCTTGGGTCTGATCCCCAGTGACGCAAAAGAAAAAGAAAAAATATTAAATCGTGTCTTACTTTTCAGCATCTGAAACAAGTGTCCTGCAAGTTAGCAAAAAACAAACAAACAAAAAATACTTTAGCAAGAAAAAAATTATTTCCAGTGGCCAAGAAAACAAAATCACATTACTGGTCAATTCAGAATGGGGTAAACATCAGAGGCCTGAAACACAAGCATGAACTCAGCAGAGGGCTTTCCAGAAACGGCTGCGTGAGCAAAAGATGAGATTCCACTTGATTTGGGTGTCCACCTGCCTTGCAGTCATTGCTCTCCGTCTCCCTCGCACGCCTGTCCCGCTGGAGCTCCCTGGCTTCCTTGAGCAGGGCGTCTCCTACCTCACGCCTTAAAAAGAGCGTGCTTCCTTTAGTTCTCTGTTGACGCACGCACGCACACGTTTCCCTGTGTCGCTTCTCTTGTTCTTTTTCTTGGCGCTCAGAGGAAATAGAAAAATCGGAGGGGTGGGTTGGGGAAACGGGGGGGAGGCAACTTGGAGAAGGAAAATAGTCCAAGAGCTAGAGCTGAGAGCCAAGTCTCTGCATTTGGCGTGCAAGCTCCTTGGGGCACGGGCCGCCCCATTAGGAGTGACAGGTGCCTTGCACGAAGCCGGACAGGGCGAGTCTTAGTCGGATGATTTACTCTCATTTACCCATCCCTGTATATGCCTGTCCGAAAAACTTCCTCAAAATCCACTAGCCCTGACTGTGCCTGTGCCTCGCCTTCCCCTGCTGCTTCGAACGCTTACCTCTTTTTTTCCTGAGAATTATTTTATTAATTTTTTTCACTACACTGCTACTGGTTTCTTTCTGACTTGTTAAGCCCTGCCTGTGGGTGAAGTCCGGGGGGTCTGGAGAGTTAACTGATGAAGCCTGTGTCCGGAACCCTGGCTTGATCCCCTCCCGGGCATTCTCTGTTCCCTCCTCCATAACTTCCCGGTCTGGGGATCTCTGGATTGGAAATAACTACCCAGGAATTGTGGGTCAGAGGGAGGTCACATATCCTGTCTCCTACAAGTTCACCTACAGACGCATCCCAATCCTTAGCAAGGAGGTCACACCTGCTAACAAGCAGAAGTCTCCCTTGGCCAGCCTAGAGCAGTGCACCGTGGTGTCACACACACAGCCTGGGACCTCTCAGCAGCTTCTAGCTTACTAACCTTTAGAGAACATGCTGCAAATTCAGAATCTTTAATTCCCCAAATATATCTATACCAGATTCTAGAATCCGTGCAGGTCTTGCCTCTATTCTTTTCCAGGGGACATAGTGGGTTGGGACACTGGTATCCCAACCCTAGACCCAAATGCGGTCCACACAGCAGTTAGTTGTGAAACTATACAGAGTTGGGGATTGCCTACACCAGGATGCTGGAAGTACTTATATCGAACTAGGGGAGGAGGAAGAAGAGGGCCCACTGGCCAGATGGTCTTGTCTCCTTGTTCTGACAGCATGGTCCATAATTCTATATGTACATGTGGCCTTCAAGGTCGTTACGGGAGGACTCCATTTGCTCAGATAGAGAAGAGAAATGATTTATTCACTAGGGTACCAGCCGCTGAGACTGGAAAATTCTGATATGGGTGTGAACTGCCAGCTCTCTACTTACCCGGGGGTCCTGCAGCAGTCAGGGGGACACAATGTTTCTCACTACTGCACCAGCCCAGAAGGCTTTGAAGTCCCCACACCCACCCTTTTAGAAATGCCGCACCCCCATATCAACGTTCCTGGGATTGTGCTGAGTATGCCCTTTGTTCTGTCTCTGTAATAGATACACAAAAGGCTTACAGTAGCCTGTGTACAAAATATCAACCTTAAAGAAAGGTTACAGACTCAAATGTGTAGGAAAAGGCGGAAGAGGCCTGGACCCGCATATAAAATTAACCCAAAGTTAATTCACACAAAAAGCGACTCAAATCGGGTAAAACAGGGGAGGCTATGTCAGGGTTATGCTCCTAGGGACATGTGTTCCCAGAAGACATAGTTATGCCAAGGGAATGGAGGAGAGATGCCCATTGGAAATAGCCACACTGTACTTGACGGCACATGGGCAAAACAGGGCCACATCTTGTCCCAGGTTTCAGCTAACCTTCCTTGCCAGCATGACAGGACTTAAGAGTCATCTAGGAGACGGGACCAGCACAGGCTCTGGCCATGTCTATGAAAGCATCTCCAGAGAGGATTATTGAGGGAAGACCTGTTCTAAGTGTGGGGGGTGGGTGCCGCCCCAATGGGCTGGTTGGGTCCAAACGGGAAAAGATGGGAGGAAGGAGAGCCTCAGTTGAGTGTGGGCATTGCCTTGTCTCTGTCTCCTGGCTGCCACGAAGAGAATTGCTCTGACCCACCGAGCCCTCCCACTCTCAAGAGAGCCAAGAGAAATTCTCTTGCCCTGAAGAACTTCCTCTCTGGGATTTGTAACAGTGACCAAACATAACTAATATAGCCAGCCAGAGATATCTGTGTAAGAATATGCCAACGATTCTACAGACGTTCGGATGTATGGCGTAATAATCGTAAATAGAAGTCTCTGGGTTGTCTTGGTGTTGTACCCTTCTAGAACATCTAGGCGGGTGTGTTTTCAGTCAACATTTTATCCTTATGGTGGTTCCTGCTATCTGTGTCCATCTACTTTACTCACTTAAAAATATCTACCTATTAAACACAGAAATGAGGAATAATGATTTGATTATTGAGTTGACAGTGTCTAGGACCAAAGAGGAGATACAATCCTTTGGGCGCTGGTAACGGATTATCTAGATTAGGCTCGCCCCTGCCCGTGCCTGTTTGGGATTGTCTTGATTACCTAATTGGCTTGGAAAGATTCTAAAAGCAGGTGGCGCCAATCCCTATTTGGGGTCACAGGATACACCGTGGGGAGGCTACCTAAGCAACTGCTTTTTGTCATCCTCTACTTTGTGCTTCCTATCACCGTGACATTCTCACCGTGACCGTCCGCCCAGGTCTTCCCAGACCTGGTTGAGGGTCTCCTACACCCCATGGGATGTCGTGTGTCCAGCTCTGACACGAGTCAGGTCAGAGTGTATTTCGCTGCTGTACAAATTAACGGCAAGGCTACGTTTTTCTCTCTTTACGTTCCAGTACCAAGTACTGTTTAAGCATTAATATCATTAATTCAGTTAAGGCTCCAATCATTTCTAGGGGCAGTCATATAGCTCAGTTTCAGATAGAAACACGAAGTAATGAAGGTTTTTCTAGAAGTCCTACAGCAGCAGGGCCTAGCTTCCTAGCTTCTGGGGTGCAGCTTCTTTTCATACAAACCACAGGCGAATGCAAAGGTCTTATGCCCGTAGGACAAGGCACAGTACATCTAAGTAACCAAGAGTGAGAGGTGATGTTTAAGAAGAATGGGCAAAGGATGGAGGCAAATGTTGGTGGACCCCTCTTTGAGGACCCTGGATTCAGTATCTATTTCTTTTGGATGGTCTATTTACCTTTGACCACATTGACCTTGTCTATTTTCACAGAGCATGCTGGGTGTTCTACCAGGGAAAATGACAGATTATGGGAGTATCATGTTAGACCCGTCATGCCTACCTACCACACCACCTCAGATCTCACATCCCCAAGTTCAGGGACTCTAAAAGTGAGAACCAAGGTACATTCTTAGCAGTGAATTAGCCACATTTTTTTAAAGCAAAATCATCTCAAAACTTCATTTGCTGTGTGCAGTCTTGTCCTACACAAGTTGTCTGTGAGCTGCTTTCTTATGCAGAAACTTCAGTACATTTTCGTAATTCTGCTCCTCTCTCTACATTAAATTAGGCCTTTTAGGCATAAATATGTTCCCGTGGGCTAAGTCACACAGAGTCAAGTTTCTGGTCATGTGTCACCACTAGAAGACCCTGGGAATATTCCACTTAGCATATTCATCTATAGGGTCCTAGAAAGAGATTCAGTAGGGTGTCTCACAGCATGTGGAGTTGGGAGATCAGAATATCACTGATGCGTAGGACTCAGAGAGCATGACATCATTGCTGCATAACGGAGAAATCACGAGATCGTTGCTGTGTAGCATCGGGCTATCATGATGTCATCGCTGTGTAGGACTTAACTGCAGATCATGGCATCATTCTGTAGGACCAGAGGGTCATGAGGTCACTGCTGTGTAGGACCGGGCTATCATGATATCATTGCGCTGTAGGACTTAACTGCAGATCATGGCATCATTCTGTAGGACCAGGGGATTTTGACATCCTTGCTATGTACCACTGGGAAGAGGTGACAGAGCATCTATGTAACAGAACACAAGGCAGAAGCTGGTGACTCCTGTCACAGCCTTGTAAGCCCTTCCCCCAAATGGCCATCAACCACATCACTCTAGTACCATGCATCTTCCTTCAAAAGAACGGTATATAATACAGAACTAAAAGCCACATGGCTGCCAAGCTCAGAAAATATGTTTCCAAATGTGTCATGAAGGAAACATGCATGCCAACTTCCAAAACATAATGTGACCAAACCAAAAGTCAGAAGTCTGCCTCAATATTTTATATCAATCACATTAGCAACAAAATTTGAGTTGCACTTGGTGGAATCAACTTGCCACTTCATTTTCTCTTTTATCAGTGGTAACAAACTAGAGCTGAGGAGAGAGACAGAGATAAGAGAGAAGAGAGGAAACAACACGGAGAAGAGAGAAAAGACATTGCCCCTCACTGTGACCCATTTCTGTCGGCCTGGTCCCAGTTGATGGTGTTTCTGTCATTTGGAAAGATCCCCACATCCCTGGTCTCTTCTAAGGAGTCACTTTTATCTTGGAAGAGGAACACATCCTGGGCTTCCTTTGATAAGTTCTCAATAGCCTCCAATCTCCCTGGAAGTCCTCAGGCCCTATTTCATGCAGGTTGACAAACATGACCAGGAAACCTAGGAACCCACTGAGTTCCCAGAGTCTAGGAGACTTATCAGAAACAGTGCCTGTAAAATGCCCCAAGTCCCTTCTAACTGGGGCATGGTTCATTAAAAAAGAGCAATGATGGGAGAATTAATTATTTTCTTCTTGCAGTGACATCAGTGCCCCGAACAGGAACATGCAGGATTTCTCTCCGTGGAATAAATCTATTTCTGAATATAATTAAAGAAAACTCTATTTTCCTGTCTTGTTAAATGTTATAATGCACCTAGATATTTTACATCTTTCAATGACTATAGTCAAATGGTTAAAATATTACAAATTTGCCATCTTTCAAGATTTCATCATCTTTCAAAATATCTTTAGAAAGAATTACACCATGAGAGGATATTGTAGCAGATTCAAAAGACACACTATAACCATCTATTAATCCTAGGTACTTTCTATTATTTTCTTTTTTGAGACTGTAATCTGGTTTGGAGCTGGTTCCCAACCGATACTTTTGAAGCAAACTTCCCCGCAGTTCCCATCCAGCCTTCCTCCGCTACAGCTGTTTAAAAGCATCTCCCTCGCTCACATTTGAGTAGAGCTTCCAAGTAAGATAAGAACCTGGCCTGACATTAATGTGTCTTTTCCTTCCAGGTTAGATGAAGGGCAGTGTGCTTCAAATTACTGTCCCCAAACTTTTCAAAATTTCCCCAAAGGTTTTTTCAAATTTGCTTTCTGGCTTCAGGGAGCATTTAGAGAGTTGGGGACTTAAGACCTTAGTATTGTCAAGTGCTGGAAAAGTTCAGGCCAAAAGATGACTTCATTACTTCCTTTTCACGTTCTGGATCTCCAGAATACAGACCTCAGAATGGGCCCAAACCTAGCCCCAGATGCATATGGCGGCTGCTATGCATTTTCTTCCTGGTAACTGCTAGTATGTGGACTTACAGATCCCATCCTTACATTAAGCTCAGGGATTTGGTAGACCCCTGCCTATTAAACTACCTCAGCATGGACTCTAAGTCAGCAGGGAAGAGTATTTTAAGTAAGAGAAGACCTTGCTTTCATTCTTCAGGGAAGTAGGTGACAGAGTTGGGCAAAGCTAAGCTTTTCCTTGACAAGAGAATACTCCCATGTCCCAGGATTTTATCCATCCCGACCCAGAGGCAAGTGGAAACCCAACAACTGAAGTCAAGTTGATAATGCCCTTGGTGTCCAGAAAGATCATTAAAGGTAGGGGGTGGCAGCAAAATGGCTCAGTGAGAAAAGGTGCCCACTTGAACTTGCCCCCAGAACCCACATGGTAGAAAGAAAGATTCCCACAAGTTATTATCTTCTGACTTCTACATGTGCACAATTGGCACTTGCATAAGCACACATGAACATACACACACATACACACATGCATACACACACATGTGCACACACACGTGCACACATGTGCATTCACACATGTGCATACACACACGTGCATTCACACATGTGCATACACACATCCATATACATACACACACGCACATACACACATGCATAAGTACGTGTGAAGAAAGTATAGAGGGAAAGGGGTAGAAAGACGGAGAGAGTTAACAGATACACATCCCTAAGTGGCTACCGTCACTCCTCCAGCTTCCGCACATGCCTTCCAGGGCAAGGCACCTTGCAAAAGGACAGAGCACTTCAAATGCTGTGTGTCCCGTGCCCGAAGTATACATCTTTGCTTTGAGTTCTTTAGGGAAAGTGTTGAATTCAGAGATGGGATAAGGCCAGGTTGCTTCCCACATAAGGTCAACCGTTGGAAATCTCCGCACTGCTCTTCCTTGGTCACAGAACACGAGTCCCAGTGCTTTACAGAGAGTCTCCACTATGCCATCCATCAACACAGCTCGATACTCAACCGTGCAACCTAATGCAGAGGCTCGATCTGCAGGTTACAAAGCAGGAATGCCCTTGGGAAAGGACTTCCTGTTTCCCCCAAACCAATAAGCAGAGATCATGCATTCTCCAGTGTTCTCAGGATGAATGGAACAAAGAGGGTACGGATTCAAAGAGGCTCCTACTTAACAGATCTTCACCTTCACAGTGCCCAGGAGTGACAAGATCGTGAAGAAACTGTGACCCACACTGGGGATTCACCGAGAAGAGAGGACGCTACTGCCGGAGTCGCAGGCAGGGTTCTGGTCTTCCCTGGGCTAGTGATGCGAATGACAACCTTCTCTCCGCCGTGCTCAGCATGGCTGTGAGCTGAGGCTTCTTCCGTCACAGGCAATCACAAGAAGGAAAGCCTGGCTTTCTACAGTGCGCCAGGTTGAGCTACAATTTACCAGATCGATGTACAAAATGTATTTCTAGTTCCTGACAATTTTAACTTAGGATGGGTTTATTGGAACACTACCCCACAGTGAATTAAGCGCCATCTGTATGCATAAAGAGTGTTTCTTTTCTAATTGATTATTATGGGATTGTGGAACTTGTTGGGAGACATTAGTAAGGAGTCACAAAGTGATAAGACTGTTGGAGTCAGAACAGAATGATGGCTAGATTCTTCTTCCTTGGGGAAGGTCTGTGTTTGTTTGTCTGTTTGGTTGCTTTTGGTCTTCAGATTGACTGATGAGACCTGTTCACATACTGCCCCTCTCAAACTCTAATGATTTAAATAATAAGATTTTTAAAAACACAATAATATTCAGAATACAATCTGACCAGATTTCTCATTATCAGGACTTAGCCAAGATGGCATGAAAATCAGACACTACAAAGTACCCCGCAGAAATACAACTGAGAACATTTGGGACATCAACCATAATCCCACGCTAATGCAGGCTGTCCTTCCGTCATTAGGAGGCAGGTGGGCTTGGTCTTGACTTTGTGGCATCCAGTTCCCATGGCTACAGACAGCTGTTCAGTCCACTAAACAAGATCCCACCAACATGTTCCATTCCCAGACCTCTTCTTTCTTCCCTCAAGGAAACAGGGTCTCACAAGTAACCAAGGTTAGCCTTGAACTCATTCTACAGTCCAGATAGGCTGGAGTCCTGCTACCCTCCTGTCCTGTCTCCCAGAGTATTTGGGATCACAGCCTGCACCGCTAGGCCTGACTTGAAACTATTCTCAATAGTTCAAAACAGGATGTGCCAAACAATATAGGATTGATTGCATATGTGTGTGACAAAGCCCCAAAGGAATGCGTGGGAATAAACTTAGGGCAGCGGTTAATCCTGAGGGGTGTGGCAGGAAACATGCCAGGCAGAGGCTCTCAGAGAGCTCTGTGAACCTGCTAACAGCCCAGACAAGCAGGACACCCCTTCTGTGGGGCCCTGCTCTTGGCTGCACCCCGGATGCTTCTCTGCTCTCCGGCTGCAGAGGCAGCCTCTCCTTCCTACAGTTTCTGCTGTAACTGCACCGACGCCCCCTTGCTCTGGCTCACTCTTCAGTTATCCAATGCCAATCACTTTATAATTCGTCTATCCAACTCCCTTTGTAGAAATAAGTAGAACAGCCTTGGTCAGCTAATCCCTCCCTAGCTGGTAACAACACTAGTGTTGTTCACACTCAGCTATGAAGATAACAAATGTCTTTAGCTTACATATTTCATTGTCTCTAAGGAAAATGATATCTATGTAGGTCCTTTCTCTCACAAGACTGGACCCCTCCAGCAGCTACCAACCATGTGGCGGGGAGCTATCTGCCATGTAGCACCCCCCCACTGCTGCTTCAATAACAGAATCTGGTTACACTAAGGCTCAATCACATTTCATCAGCCGGTAAGTCGATATTATCAGATCTGAAGATGCTCCATTGTTCTTCAGCTCTGTCACCAGTGTGCTTCCTTCTGATTCGGGGAGAAACACCTGCTGGAGTAATAAGCATATAATCAAGTGGCATCTGTCTGGTTCATACAAAGAAAGCAAACACAGAAATGTGCCAATCAAAATATAGTGTTCAATGTCATGGGAACAAGTAGGATTACTCCCATTCTAGGGAGAAGTCGGCTGGGAAAACCAATGTACACAAATTCAGAGGAAATCTATGGCAATTGCCCAGACAAACCAACACATAATATATATGTGTATGTGTACATTAATAATATATTAGTGTGTGTACAAATGCATTTATAGATGACCTACTCCAGTACACTAATTATAAAACATATACACCATTACATTATTTATACATTACACAGGCAAGATTCTGAGGGATATTAACCAAGGCAGTGGTACATCTTTACAAAGGGTGTTGGCAAGCCTTTGCAGGCATGGCACACCAAAGAATAGTTAAATTTTATTTATTATCCATGTGTATTGTGAATGAAACTCCTGAAAGAAGCTATCAGCAGAGACTGATTGACTAGAATTTCAGTCCCATGGAGAGACAGGAATGTTTCAGGTCCAGAGACTAATTGCTTCATCTGAGCTTGGCTAGTCCTAGTACTCAGAACGGTCCTTCCTTGCCTACCTCTGTGTTAGAACCCAATTCTTCTGACAGAGGGACAAAGACCATGTGGCATATGTTCACTTAGCAGATCACGCTACCTTCCACCAACCCCAAACCTAAGAATATCATCAGACAGCATCTGAGGCCTATAGAAAGGCTTCTCCCATCTTGCTGCAACCTCCCCTCTGAAGTACCCACCCATATATTTCAAACTTGCCTTGATTTATGCCTTTCTTTGTTCTATAAAGACTATGAAATTGTTTTCATATAGGAACTTGGAACTTGAGGTCACCTAAATCTGGGTTCCTGGGCCATGAGCACTCAAAATGACCCCAGAATAAACCATTGCTTACTGCCTTTAAGATGAGACCTGTGGTTTCTTTTCAGGGTTGGTACATATGTGCATGTGTGTCTTGGCAGACATGTGGAGCCGGAGGACAACTTTAGGAGGCAGTTCCCCCCTTTCCACCTTTATGTGGGTTCCAAGGACCGACTTCATGTCACCAGGCTTGCACATCAAGCACCTTCACCCTCTGAGTCATCTGACCAGCCCACAAGATAATGTTTTTAAATAATAACTTAGTATTTTCTTGATGCAGCAAAATTGCTTAATTTGGAATTTGTGCCGTGTTACATTTTAAATAAACCAAGCAGACTTTTTTTTAAGTCATTTTAATTACTAGTTGTTAGGAACAAGTCAGTCTTGCTATGTGTTTAGCAGTTTTGAGCCTGGCATTATAAATATTAAACTGTGTTGCTTAGTTAATATTAAACACACACAAACCAAACAACACTGCTGCATGGTTTTAGACAGCTTTTAAAAATATAAATCAGAGAAACTGATTATGTTTACTGGTGTGGGAAGTTCTTCTGTCTGTGTGTCATTTTTATTGGCTAATGAATAAAGAATCTGCCTTGGTCTGTGATAGGGTAGAGTAGAGGTAGGCAGGGAAAACTAAACTGAATGCTGGGAGAAAGAAGGGCAGAGTCGGAGAGATGCCATGGAACCTCCAGAGGAGAAAGATGCAAGCCCCAAATTGGAACCTTGCTGGTAGGCCACAATCCTCATGGTAAAATATAAAATAACAGAAATGGGTTAGTTTAATATGTACGAGCTTGCTAGAAATGTGCTATAGTGATTGGCCAAGCAGTGACTTAATTAATACTGTTTCTGTGTGGTTATTTCGGGAGTCTAGGTGGCCAGGAAAGGAACAAGTGGCCTCCTACAACCATTTTCCATTTCAGAAGGAGTTAGAAGTATATGATGACTCCCGTTGCCTTCTTGCAAATGGGTTATCAGCTCATCCCTAGCTCTAAAACGGTTACGCCTTTGTCACGAGCCTACCAGGCTCTGGGGAGGCAAGGGTAAAGACAGCGCTATCTCTCTTTGCACAGTCTACAGATGTGGACAGCAAGAAGGAAACAAACAAAACATGAAGGTTACTGCTGCGGAGGAGACGCAGATGGAAGGGAAACCTGGCCAAGATGGGGCAGCAGCATCCTTATGACGGGTGAGTAGCGAGCCTCTGAGGGATCAGCTTTTGCTCCCTTTTTTAATATAATTTCTTTTCTTTTTTAAAAAATAAAACAAACTGTCTTTTCTCATTTTACATACCAATCCCAGTTCCCACTCCCTCCCCTACTTCCATCCCCTCCGCTTCCCCTCCACCCCATCCCCCATCCACTCCTCAGAGAGGGGAAGTCATGTTGCTTTGGGGAAGGTCCAAGGCCCTCCCTACTATATCTAGGCTGAGAAACGTATCCATCCAAAGAGAATAGGTTCCCCAAACGCCAGTACAAGCAGTAGGGATAAATCCTGGTGTCCCACAGTCTACAACTGTCACGCACATTCAGAGGGACTAGTTTGGACCTATGCTGGTTCTGAAACAGTTTACCTGAGCTAGTGGGAGCTCACCAACTCCAGACGGACGTGGAAGGAACCGGATTTCTTATAGCTCTCAGAACCACCTGGGAGGGACCAAAAGGGTGGAAAAGGCCCCCCTGAGCTGGGTACAGGGTGACTTTGAGAGGCAGAGGGCGCTGGTGTGGGAGTGCCTTCCATTTGACTAAGCAAGGGACAAGCCGGATGAATAAGGAGGGGGCTGAGGTACGGAAAACAGTTGGCTGCTGGGAGGAGCCTTGAGGAGCTGCTGTGGGGAGGTTTAGGCAAGACAACACATAATTTAATTCATGTTTTCAAACTTCCACTGTACTCACCCTGTAGAATGGCTATGATGGGGGGTGGGGGGAGAAAGGGGACGTGACACGTGCTGGAGAGGAAACGGAAGTTTTGAAAGAAATTCCTGTGTGCTGCCGGCAAGCTTGTAAAATGGTGCCACTGCTGCAGAAAGTGGGGCTCCTCAAAATATTCAAACTAAAATTTCCGTATGAGCCAGCGAGTTGCCTGGGTATATACTCAATTAGGGGTGCAAGCAGACTGCTAACGGCATAGCGGCATCACTTACCAAAGCCGGAAGCAGAAAGCTACCCAATGCTCATCGGTGGTGGAGCAGAAAGACACAATGTGGTCAATACACGAACAGGGGGTGATTCAGTCATTCAAAGGAAGGAGCTTTACAACCCAGTGTGCTGGTGAGTGTTATGTCAACTCGACACACGCTAGAGCTATTTGGGAAGAGGAACTCTCAGCTGAGAAAAGGCCTCCATAAAATATGGCTGTCAGCAAGTCTGTAGTGCATCTTCCCTAATTAGCTCATCGATGTGGGTTGCTCCAGTCCGTTATTGGTGGTGCCGGCCCTGGGCGGGTGGTTCTGGCAGCTGTGAGAAAGCAGGCTGAGCAAGCCACGGGGGAACACATGAGCCAGCAGCACCCTCCACGGCCTCGGCATCAGCTCCGGCTTCCAGGTTCCTGCTCTGACTTCCTTTAATGGCAGGTTGGGATACGGAAGAGGAAGCAACATCAAACTTTTCCACCCTAAGTCGCTTTTGGTCTTCCTGCTTTTTCACCGTGATAGATAACCTAGCTAAGACACATACGTGAAACATGAGGGAAGGCTGAAGATCGCATGGTAAGTGAAAAGCAAAAGCCAGGCAGAGAGTGTCTGATCCTTCTCACGCCTGACGTTGTCAGATTCTGTGGTAAAATGTACAGTCGTGGTTACCCAGGCTATAGCAAAGGAAGACATGGAGAGTAACCAGCGAACGGGTACAGAGTTGACCCTGTTCAGCATGGGTTAGAATCTCCTTCCTTTCTTAAGGCTGAATGATGCCCTGTTCCCATAGCTCCCACATTCTGTGGAGAAGATGAACACACTCAGCCTACGGAAGTAGGATCCCTAAGGGAGTGAGATGTCAATTTTATGGTAATGAGATGCAAATTTTATGGTAAACATTATATATGCATGCATACAATGATACATATATTAGTAAAAATGCCAATCACTTTCAAAAATCCCCATCATCCTGAAGCGTAAATGCTCAGCTGGAGGAGGGTAGCCATGGAAGTGGACAGATCAGCGAGAAGACCTGGCCACAGCCAAGGAGAGAGGCAAACGGAGTGGGCGAGGGCTGGCTGCCTCCCTTCCTCTGATCTTCACAGCCCCTGTCATGACAATGTGAATGAGTGTCACTTCCCCCATACAAGATGATGGAGGAAAAATACCCTTCTCCTCCTAATGAATTCTGCTTTGACTCAGCTTTTTGAACAAGAAGCAAACAGGGAAAACGGAGGCAAGCCAGGGTTGTTTGGGGTGCATGTGGAGTCTGTGGTGACGTAGGCACCACTCTCAAAATAAAGGCTTGTCCTGCTGTCCACGTGGAGATTTCCAGCTACTGCATGTGAATAAGTCACATTTGAAGTCACAAAGAAAGTGTATAAAACTGCAGGCTCCCCAAATCCTAAGCTTGAATGAACGATGAGCTACACATTAAAACATTTCTGATGGCCAAGTACTTTTTATTTCAAAATATATCATTATCAGTTGGGCTCTGAATTTTACCCCATGTATTTTTTGAGTAAGTAGACACACTTCCTTTTTGACCTATATAGTGTGTTCACACAGAAAAAAATCAGTTGTGATTAGTACCATTTTTAAAATGATTTGTATTCAGGTGTAATGGGAGGTTTGAGGCTAGCCTTGGCTACTTGGTTGAGACCCCCCTCCCATGCCCACTATGTTAATGAACGAGATGAAAAGAAGTTCTGTTTGCCTGGATATTTGGAAATGTACTTTTTCAAGACAACTCTGACTTCAAGAAACGTGCTTTGATTTCTATAGTATAAGTTGTGCTTTTAAAAACTATCTTTGAAAGGTCTTGGAACAGAGTGAGCTTGGGCTTGGGAGTATTCTTGGATTTTGGAATACTCGTATGTTTGAAACGGGGTATCTCAGGGATGAACCCCATATCTAAAGATTAAATTAGCTTACATTTCCTATGAAGCTTGTATACCTGGGGGGGAGCAACTTTACTCAGTGATTTAGTGCCCAGTGAAAGTAAAGGGTTTGATTGTTCTCTTCTTATATCGTATTGATTACCACTCAAAACAGATTTTGGAAGACTTTTGCGTTATAGATTAGGGATGCTCCGCGGTACAGACCACTTCTGGATATCTCTTAAGGAGGTAAGAGCAGCCTCCATTGCAAGCCCTGGGTCTGGCCTTATGGCTATGGTGTCAAATGTCATAAAAACACAGAGAATTTATTTTTCAAGAGTATGTTTGACAGACCGGTCGCAAAGGTATAAAATGCCTCTCTTATTGCGGTGCCTGTGCGTGGCGCTGGAGTGCCTCTCCAGGCAAGTGACTCCGTCTGGAATCTGCACCTTCCACATCGGAGATGAAGAGCGGACCACCGAGGCCATGCCTCCTCTTCTCTTCCAGTTCTAGCATCTCTATGGCGAGCGCACAACTTGACGGGATAGATCAGTGTGCTATTTCGTTCTGTTCTGCTCTGCCCTGAAAGGGCCATCATTNCCCCCGTGCACGAACAAAAATAGCTTCCATTTGCAAAACAATGTATTTCTGCTTTTTAACTCTCTGACTTCGGAAAGTGATCGCCAAGGAAACAAACTTGAAATGTTGCATACACCCTGTCCACACGAGCTTGCTGCTCCCTAATGAATTCACTTTCCGAAATGTTTGTGTCTTGTTCAATAGCCAAAGTTCTGCAAACTGTCTGAGCCGCAGCAGGAGAAATTGAAAGCGCAAAGGGGGAACGGTCCCCTCAAATCCTCTGCGGGCCACGGCACAACCTTGGCCGGCACATCAGGAAAGTTTTGCTCTAATTGAAAGCACACATCCTCTTAATATCTTTGCCAGCTGCGAGGTTGAGACCCTGCACCTGGGAGCAGGAAAGAGCGAGCCCTGGATGGTTTTTCAGTCTGTGGGCTTGAGAAACGGATATTTCCACATAGCTGCTCTAATCTAACAAATACGTCACTAAATTGACAGTTTCTGAGAGTTCTAAAATAGAGCAAGTGGAGTCATGTTGGAAAGCTAACTTCGGCTCAGTTAGCTAGGAGAAGGATTTAATTCACCACCATGTTTAGAAACGCAGCAGGCAGAAGTGCAGTTTCATTTTCATTGTGTTTCCTTGGGAACCTAATTTAAATCACATAACAACTTCTAGCTTGACCTGGAGCTCCACTCTCTGTGAGCAAATAGTAATTCTTCAAAGACTCTGGACTGGAGTGACTAAGTTCAATGAGGAGGCATAAAAGGCTCCCTTAAATAAAGTGTGGCAGAAAATATTGCCAAAGAATTTTATCCTAAATACTTGGAAAGCCAAGAAATGGTTCTCTATTAATGTTTGAAACCACTAAATGGCTATTCCAAACTTCTTATGAAATTGCAATGTAAAACCTGAGTAGAAAACTAAATATTACTTCTTGTATAAATATCAAGAACTGTGTTTTATAGATATTTTCCACAAAAATAATTGGGTTTTTTGGGGGGGGTTGTTAAAATAGTACAAAATCTGTGCCTCAAATTTTTATTACCAAGTGAATATTTTGGGGATCAAACCGCATTACTGTTACTCTTTCAGGGCACACTGTTCTCTAAAGTCCATTAAAGTGATGGACTTCCCTCAAAATGTACACTCTGAAAGACAGAGGGCGTTACCTAAACTAAATCTAAAAGCGTAGATTGTTAGCTAAACAAGTCAGGTTCCTAACCAATGGTCTGTTCCTTGATACCACTTGAACAGAAAAGAATAAAGCAATGTGTGCATTACGAAGGGGCCATACCTGAAACCATAGCTGGTCTGATCCTTTTCTGCACCCGGGAGGAAGAGCATCGCCTTCCCCCATCCTTTCGGAAAGATGAACTTGAACGTGAGGTTAGGATCTCCCACAGATATGAGACTAGGATCTAGGAGGAGACACAATGCCTAAGGCAGACCATAGCCTGTTTCCTAGCACGAACATCATAAGCTTCAGGCTATAGGAGGACTGAGCGGGACAAGCATCAGCTGAGAGGCCACGAAAGGTGAAGCATCCTGGGATGCAGGAACTGAAGGATGCGAGAACGGGGCTATCTTAAGGCCAGACTCTTCTACAACATTGCTCAGTCTGTCCCCAGCCTCTACCCACCTCTGAGTCTGAGTGAGATGCACTGAAGAAACCACAGCAAAGGAAGTGGGGGATTGAGGCAGGGTGTGGCCAGGAAAACCATTTGGCCGGGTCCCCTAGAGTCCCAGGGATGCCTGAGGTGGAAGTTTCCCAATGTGAAGAAACAGTCCTGGCATGAATTATATGTAAAATTTACAGAATAGATGTTTCTTCCCAATTACAGGACTTTGAGCCATCTAAGAAACTGATACTTAACCTATAAATAAAAAAGACTGGAAACACATGCTGTGTTATTCATTGTATTATGTTTGTTTGGGTTATTGGATTAAAAGTGTCTCCTTCTTTCCTTCCTTCCTTTCTTGCTTCCTTCCTTTCTTTTCTTGCCTGTATTTTCCAATTCAATAAGTAAAACATATTTGTCTGGAACTGAAAAAACAATGCTTGACTTCTATCCTCCCCTCTGACAACTGGTACCACATTCCAGAACTGTTATTCAAACCGAGGTGGCTGAGAATATTCTATGTACCAAGACCTGAGTTGGGGAAGGGTTCACCACAACCATAAAGCTGAGAAATGATGCCCCTGCAGTGGCATGGAAAACATCTGGGTGCCCTTGGCCGGAAGTACACCAGTAGCCACAAGACACAGCACCAAGGATCCCAGGAGCCAGAGAGAGCAGGTGAATTCACTCTGAGCACCATGGTACGTCACTAAAAGCTCTCAGCTAACAGTAACATGATAGAGTTTTTGTTTCTACATTGTGGGGAGAACGTGAGGGGATAAGATCAATGGGCTTGTAACCCATGGGCCACTTAAGGGTCTTTGCAGCTTTCGGGGAGCAGGGCTGTGCTGCCAACGGAGCTGGAATGGACCAGTCTTTAGAAGTTACAATAAACGAACTGACCACACAGTACTTGAAGCAGACAGGCAGACTCCTAGGGCGATCACTCAGTCATGTCAACTGCTTACTGGACAAGCATCAAGTTCTGAGTTCAAGTCTTCAGCACACACATAAAAGGCTGGGCATGGTGGCACACACCTGTAATCCCAGTGTAGGGAAGGCGGACACAAGGCTCCCTGGGCCAGCCAGTAGTAGCTTATCTGTGAGTTTCAGGGTCAGTGACAGACTATCTCAAGGATCCATCAAGAGGAGAGAA
>LOJH01000174.1:69390-89200 GCA_001685095.1 Ellobius talpinus | reverse complement strand
TATCTATCTATCTATCTATCTATCTATCTATCTATCTATCTATCTATCTATGCCCAGCTTATTTTAGTCAACATTCTTTGTTGGTTTGACTCTCAAGACAGGTTTTCTCTGTGTAACTGACCTGGCTGCCTGGCTGGCCTTGAACTCACAGAGATCTGCTTGCCTCTGCTTCCCAGTGTTGGAATTAAAGGTGTGCACCATCACTGCCCAGTTATGCTCTTTTTTTATACCTATTTTTCTTTTTTTTTAATGATTCATTTATTTTTATTTTACATGTATTGGTGTTTTGCTTGCACATGTCTGTGTGAGGTGTCAGCTCTCCCGGAACTGGAGCTATAGACAGTTGTGAGTTGCCATATGGGTGCTGGGAATTGAACCTAGGTCCTTTGGAAGAGCAGTCAGCGCTCTTAGTCGCTGAGCCATCTCTCCAGCCCCCAAGCTGAATACTCTTATGTTGTTACTGTTATTTGTTTTGTTTTGGGGAACAAATCTTGCTATACAGTCCTAGCCTGTCTTGAATTCAAGATCCTTCTTCCTTAGGCCTGAGTTTTGGTTATAAGCACTCACCACCATTCCCTATTTGTAAAGTTCGATTTTTCTTTTTAAAGACAGGATCTCTATATATAGTCAGGTGGTCTCTACTCACAATCTTCTTGCCTCATTTATCTATCTATCCATTTATTTAATTTTTTTGAGACAGGGTTTCTCTATGTAGCCCTGGAAGTCCTGGAACTCAGTATGTAGACCAGGCTGGCCTCAAACTCACAGAGATCCGCTTGCCTTTGTCTCCCGAGTGCTGGGATTAAAGGTGTGCGCCACCCCACTCCTCTTGCCTCATTTTTAAGGTCTGTGATTACAGACACGTGCATAGAGTACCCACTTGAAGGCATGTATGAAGAGAGCAGGCGAAGCTCATGTGATACTCAAAGAATGCATCCAATCTTAGGTTTCTGGGTCTAAGGGACAGGGTCTCAATCTGTAGTCCAGGCCTTTCAGGAACACATGGCAATTCTCCTGTCTCAGCCTCTAAATGCTGAGCTACATGTGTATGCTACCATACACAATTTAAGAAAGTGCTTTAAACCCGAGAAAGACAAAATTTTCCTTCCTTTACTCTGGATCCACACACATCTAGCTAAAGCAACATTTGTCAGTCTGAGCCTGTGGCTTATAACGTGACAAAGAACTTCATGCTGTGATGGACACAGGCCTGTGGTCCCAGCACTAGGGAAATGGGAGCAGAAGGAGTACAATTCAGTCTAGCCAGGGCCACATGAGGCCCCGCTACAAAGCATTTGAAGGTGCCATTTCTCCTCCTGACTCACTTCTCTCACCAAGTGTCAAGATGCTCAAGCATGGGGTGGACAGGGGATAACGGTGATAGGACTTGAGGCGCTGGAGGCACTGCTTAGTGAATGAGATGCAGAACTAAGGAGCTGACCAGGGGCCCCAGTGAGTCCCAGGGTACATTTTTTTTTTCGCAAGTACAGGTGTTCAGGTCCTTAGATTCTGGACAGGTTCCAATTTGCGTAATTATATTCTCTCTCCCTCAGTACTGCCTGCTGCTTCTGGTGGATACAGAATTCTTATTCACTTCCTGCACTACATGTGGGAGAGGTACTGTGCAGCTGTTAAGCAGCTGCCACAGTCGTCTCCATATACAGTCTCTAAAGCACTTTTGGATGAAAGGCACTATATAAACATATTTTATTGTCATGTATTGGTTGCCTTTCCACTTTGTAGGTTTTGTGAGAATCTAACTATAAAATCCAGATCTATATTCTACAGCACATTAACATTTAATTTCTTCCCCTACCTGCTCTTCAGCCCCCTTTAACAATAAGGCTCTTACCACAAGCGTCCGTAGACAAAGAGTCCCTGCAGGAGCACGGGGGTCCAAAGCAGCCATAAGATCCCACACTTTAATTTTTCTGAAGATCAAAAGGGGGACAAAAGTCTTAGTTAAAAGCAAATGTAAGGGAACACAAGGAAGAACAGAACAAAACCAGGGCAATAAGAATGGGTAGCAAATGTAGCTCCCAGGAATCGGAGGACGTCTGGGTCTGGGGCTGTGCTCTCACATCCTCTCTTAGAATATCCACTCTACATGCCTGGCCTGCAATGCTGGATTTGTCTGGTTCTTTGCTTTATAGGGCAAACCAGACAAATACAGAATCTAATAGCCAAAATAATGATCAATACAAATACAATTAATGACCAGAAAGAATGTTTTAGGAAGCAGTAAGCAAGAGAGAGAGAGAGGTGAATACCAATCAAGCAATGGTGTATTTTAACTTTAGAGTCAAGGAAGGTTACCTCTAACATCATAAACTGGGAAGGACGAAGACACAGACTTTGGGGAAGGGAGGTGTTGGGATTGAGTCCAGCCCTGCACATGCTAAGCACATGCTCTGCTACTGCTACAGCCTGAGCTCTTACATTTATTTGTCTTGTCACATTGTTAGTGAACTCACCCATCATAGGCCCCACTCACTATCCTTTTGTTATCGAATCGAATGCAGCGTACCAGCTCCTCGTGGCCTTCTAACACGCGCAGGCACGCACCACACTCTATATCCCACAGTCTGGAAGGAAAACTGAGTCAAGTAACTACATGGGTTCATTTCTAAGTCTTGAATATTACAATATATTTCACATATCTATTGAGCATTCACAAAGGGGGCTGGAAGAATGCTGAGTGGTTATGAGCTCTGGTTCCCAGCACCTACATGTGGTTCATCACCTTCCACAGCTCTAGTCCCAGAGGACCCAGCACTCTTCTGACCACTTGGGTGTGAGTCACACATGGGTGTGACTACTATTCACAGGCAACACAGTCAGACACATAAAATAAAAATATATTTGAAAATTTCACAAATATCAGTCACTCATATAAAAGTATATTACTTTCAATATAACATTTCCTATCTGTCATATAATTTGGACAGAAAAAGTGTGATTTAAGTCCAAATGCTGTAAATATTTTCAAAACGCAATGCTTTATGCAACTCTGAAACTAGGTTCTTCCAGCGGGGATTCAACGTGCAGTCCCTAGAAAGAGTAATTCCTCCTGAAGTCACCCCTAAGAGTGAGAAACACTGAATCACTGAGCCCCCACTAGCACAAAGTCGCTCCCTCTCTGCTGGAGGACACTGCCCTCAGCGGCTGTGCAGGGCAGTCACCAGCGACAGAGGAGCAAAGCCAGACCTCGAGAAGTCTGCGGCAATCGTTTCTTTCAGCCCAATTCCATTGATTTCTAGGAGTGGCAGGTTTGATATGCATCAGGCCTAGCTCTTTCTTCCCTCAGGCACTGAAGGAAAGGAGATGACAGATAAAATTTCCAAATTATTACCATCTCTCTGTCATTCATCTTTGTAAGGACAAAAATACAAAAAGTACAGATTTGTAGAACCTTCAAATTTAAAGGCAATCAGCTCTCTGGCCAACTATTGTATTGAAGTGAAAAGTCATGATTTCTAGCAGAGAAATAATCTTTTTTTCCCTCCTTTTCCTTTATGTTTTCAACAACAGTGACATGGAGAAATGGCCTTTATTTATTAGCATTTTTCAGCTACAGGAAAGAATTTTGTTTGTTTGGTTTTTTTTTTTTTTTGAGACAGTGTTTCTCTGTAGTTTTGGAGCCTGGCCTGGAACTAGCTCTGTAGACCAGACTGGCCTCGAACTCAAAGAGTTCTGCCTGCCTCTGCCTTCCAAGTGCTGGGATTAAAAGCGTGCGCCACCACTGCTGGCCCTACAGGAAAGAAATTTAAAAGAAGGGCCCTTAACGTTCATTAGCTGTCTTAAGTTTCTTATTTAAGCAGTTCCCCTGAAATAGGTCTATTTGGTGAAGGAAACACACCAACAAAAAGCTTTTCTGTGCTGCCTCTCCGGAAGGGCACGCTTTAGACCCGTAAGAAGCTACACAAACGAAACATATTTGATTGGACGTAGAGGAGAGGAGAGGTGTGTGTGGGGGGAACTGGGAGGAGTGAAGGGATATATGAAAATAGAATTTAAAAAAAATCAAAGCCAAACCAAACCAAAGTTAGGTGGTGGTGTTCCACACCTATAATCCCAGCACCCAGGAAGCAGGACAGGTGGACTCTGTGAACTAGAGGCCAGTTCCGGGACAGCCAGACTACACAGAGAAACTGTCTCGAAACCCAGACAACAACAACAAACCACAACAAACAGACAGTTAAAGACCATGAGATCTGTGCACAAATGGTAACTGGAAGGGTGGTGGGGTCCATTCTGGGAAAGGGCACCTGCTGCTCACCTGATGGTGTTGTCAGATGAGCCACTCACCACCAGCCTGTCTCTGTACTGCAAACAGGCGATTCCTCGTTTGTGTCCATTTAGGGTCCTTACAAATTCACAAGTACTTGTGTTCCATACCTGAGAGAGAAAAATGACAACTGAGCAGTTTATTGGTACACGTCTGCCAGTAAAAATGGAGTACTGGGTAAGCAGAAAACAGAAGTAAGTCATCAGAGAATGCCAATGTCTCAAAGAACAGCGATGTAAATCAGAGTCGAGTTTAGTTCGTGTAACACGGGACTAATGTGACGCTGGCTGCTTCTTACTTCTTCCTCTTACAGAACTGGCCTCCTCTCCATGCTGTGTGTGCATACTCAATGTCCTCCTCAGTTCCTTTCCACCCGATATTTTAGAGATATATTTATTATTTTTATGTGTATATGTGTCTAATTGGGTTTGTGTGTACCACGTGTGTGCAGGAGCCCACAGACGCCTGAAGAGGGTGTCAGGGCCCCGGGAACTGCAGTTCCAGGTGGTTTTAAGCCACTATTTGCATGCTGACAACTAAACCTGAGTCCTTTGTGAAAGCAGGCAGTCCTCTGTCTTAACACACTGAGTCATCTCTTCAGCTCCTCCAACTCACTCTCTGAGGACAGGTCTTTAAACACCAAGTTTCCTGCTTTGGAGGATGGCTGGCCAGTGAGCACCAGGGATCTACCATCTTTGCCCTCGTGCCCATCACTGAGATCACAAACTTAGGCTGCCACATCTGGCATTTACATGGCTGCTAGGAATCCGAATTCAGTCCTTAATGCTTGTGCGACAAGGACTTCATCAGCCTGGCCATTTTCTCAGCTCCAGTATGTTTATTTTCTTGATCTTAAACTTATACCTGCTCTTCTCACACTCGTAATAACTGTTATTATCTTTCTAAGCTGGGTCCTGGGCATACCAGTCAAGCTACCACTAAGTTACATCTCCAGCCCACTACTGTTACTTATAGAAATAAAAATTGAATTAAACATTACATTATTCTGCCATAGTGCTTATGTATACAGTTGTCCTCGATCACACTTTTACACCAACTCCTTATTACACCTTGTGAACACATTGAAATGTGGCCCAATACCTTTATGGTTCTATCCCCAGATGCAGAAACGATGTACTTGTCATCAAAGTCTACAACATTGACCGCAGCTCGGTGTCCCACCAGCACCCTCCTTAGGGTGATGTCAGTTGGGGAGGCCATATCCCATACAGCAATGGAACGATCTTTGGAGCATGTTACCATCATGCCATTATTGAAGCGCAAGTGCAGAACTGCCTCACAATGGTGAATCAATGTGTTTAGCATCTCACCTGCATTTACGTCCCACACTCTGAAAAGGATAAGGGAGAATTAGATGGTACTTAGGCTTCAGTGCAGTGCCTTTTCTTGACCATGGAGCTTACCATCAATGCCTGTTCCCTCAAACACCCACTTTCTTTTTGAAATAGGGTTTCTCTGTAGTTCTGGCTGTCCTGAAACTTACTCTGTAGACCAGGCTGGCCTTGAATTCAAAGATCCACCTGCCTCCTAAGAAGAGACTAAGAGACCATAATGCTCAGCTCACCCCCACTTTTTTAAAAATTTATTTATTATGTATATAGTGTTCTGCCAGGAGGCACCACATCTCATTACAGATGGTTGTGAGCCCCATGTGGTTTCTGAGAATTGAAATCAGAACCTCTGGAAGAGCAGCCAGTGCTCTTAACCTCTGAGTCATCTCTCCAGCTCCTCACCCCCCACTTATATGGCAACTGTTGTGCTCTTCCTTTGTAGCCCCAAGGCAGGGTATGAATGAACCATGAGGAAGCAGTATAGACAAAGAGAAAAGGCAGGAAGTAGGTGTTCCTTGGGTAAAACCTTAAGATGGGAAATCTGGTCAAGCTATAGTGCTCAAGGATGAGGAAGTAGTCATTATCACCTGATAATTTGTCACAGATTTTCGGATTACTATCCTAATATTATTCTATTAAGAACACACATGTAAACCAGGAAAAAGAATAACAATAGCGAGAACCAAGAGTGGGTCTGTGCCTGTGTTACCACCCAAGCCCACATGGATGCCTGTGGTTGGGGCTGCCACCTGAAGCCATGTTAATGTTTGTGGGCATGGGAAAGCTGGCCCTACCCCTTGCTGCTGTGCCAAGTTGGCATCATGGAAGAGGTAGCTCCATCCTGCTCTGGCCACTGCATGCTCTCCTCAGCTGATGGCTTCTGGCAGATGCAGGTGGAGAAAGACCCATTCTCTCGGGACAGTTGGCCACTAGGTATTTGACTATCCTCCACCAAATATGTGGACAACAAAAAATGGAATTTTTTTGGGGGGATGGGGGTCATGGGGAGGCATGGGAAGACAGGGATGTTGTAGGAGACTGCTTGTTTGTTTCCAGGCTGCCTGGAATCCCAAAATAACCACACAGAAACTATTAATTAAATCATTGCTTGGCCCATTAGCTCTAGCTTCTTAGTGGCTAACTCTTACATCTTAATTTAACCCATTCTATTAATCTGTGTATTGCCACGAGGCTGTGGCTTACTGTGTAAAGTTCTGGCATCTGTCTCTGGCAGGGCTACATGGCTTCTATTCATTTCACAGCCTTCTCCCTCCCAGCATTCAGTTTAGTTTTCCCCACCTACCTCTGTTCTGCCCTGCTCTGCNCCCATTAGCTCTAGCTTCTTAGTGGCTAACTCTTACATCTTAATTTAACCCATTCTATTAATCTGTGTATTGCCACGAGGCTGTGGCTTACTGTGTAAAGTTCTGGCATCTGTCTCTGGCAGGGCTACATGGCTTCTATTCATTTCACAGCCTTCTCCCTCCCAGCATTCAGTTTAGTTTTCCCCACCTACCTCTGTTCTGCCCTGCTCTGCTACTGGCTCAAAGCAGTTTCTTTATTCACCAAATGTATTCACAGCATACAGAGGGGAATTCCACATCACAGGGAGGTAAGCATGATTGGAGCATATGATGTGAGATTCCCAAATAATCAACACAAATGATTAAAAGAAAAGAATAGCAGTAGGACCTGTGCCACGATGTTTTGCCACAGACTTAGTAATGTAGACTTGAGTTTGACTTCCCTGAATGTTAAGTTTTCCACCTGGGTCAAGGGTCAGAATTATGTAGATTCTAAGTTCAAGGTTCTATTTCTGTGCTTTTCAGGGCAAGAGGTCAACAAGAGTCCTCCCTCCTACTCCAAGTACTTTTTTCATAGCAGTGGGGACCCTTGGATAGCTTGAGAACAGTGTCATGATGGAAATTACCTTGTAATACCTAGTAGATAGAAAAATACTACTCTATTTTTGCACATTGATTTTGGTTTGTAAAACGTTTTATTGCCCTTTTCAGCTGAGCCCTCCTTTTGGAAAGCCATGTTGTTCTGCAGTGTTGCTAAGAGGTAGAGTGCTGCTTAGCACACTAAGCCCTGGGTTCAATCCCAACATCACCAAAACTAGCAAACAAAACATCATCTCTCCCCTATGCTCCAGCCCCTGTAAGGCACTCCACAGCATGGATAAAGTTAATTGCCAGCAACTGCAAGGACCGGCCTGCTATGCCTAGCAGTCAAAGGAGCAGCCTTTCCTACTTACAGGGAATAATTTTAGAGAATTTAACAATGTAGTTAATTGCCTTTTATTCTAGCTTTTTAAAAGTTACTTTTGATGTATCATGTTTGCTAAATTCTTTAGCTTCAGGTGAAATTCCTAGCAGGTTTTCAGCAGCGAGGCTGGTACCCTGAACTCAAGCTACACTGGACTCCAGCAGCATAATGGATGTGCCATCAAATCACCAGTGCCTCTGGAAATTGAGAACCCCTCCCTGAGTGGAACTTGCAATTAAACACTGTGGGGATGGCAGGGGAGGGGCTGGCAAGGAACAAGCCCTGCTTACCTGTACACACTTGAAGGGCTCATGCACGCCTGCACTGCAGTTACAATCACCCGAAAGGAGGCTTTGCTCCCTTCCTGCACTCCTGAGGTTCTTTCCCATAAAGAGAGGGAAAGTTCCTATGCCAGGTGCTTCTCTAAATTAAAACCTGTGTGTAGCTTCTTAAACATGCCAAAGTAGAAATCTACCAAATGGTTCCAAAATCAAGGGTCTAGCTCTATAGTGACAAGTGACCAACCAGAAGCTAACTCTAAGACCTGACACCTTCACACAGACATACATATTTATTCACATTAAATAAAAACTTTTAAAGAAAAGGGAATTACTGTGACAGAAAGTAGAGTGTTTCAGAGCCTGAGATTTCCTACCTGACAGTGGAATCTGATGATCCAGTTATGATCACTCTCTCATCATACTGGAGACACAGGACGGAGCCTGTGTGGCCTGTGAGGATTCGCTTGCATTCCAACGTGCTTTTATCCCAGATCTAGGAGGGCAAAGGATCACTGTCACAATGGGGTGCTGTGGAGACTTGTTGCTCTGTACATGTATGACCCCCAAACGGCAAGGCAGAGGGGGTGAGACTGCATTCTTTCCTCCAGGTAGAGCCGACACCTGGATGTGCTGACTTCAGTCTAATGCTAACTTTATCCTTTCATTAAGGTGGAAGAGTAGCCTATAATTAGGAAGGCCAAAATAACAGCAGCTTCCATCAGCACACTTCTAGAAGGGAGTTCAACCCTGGAACTATCCATTTGTATGATTCCCTGGGGAGAAGCAGACACTTGCCCTTTAAGGAAATTGGTTTTGGTACTAGAACCAATCTAAAATTCTCACTTCCTAGAAACAACACTTAGGACTTATGCCTTAGGTTGCTTTATGAACACAGTCACCCTTACTCCCACAGCCATGCTCCTCAGCTGAAGAGACCTCACCTTGATCGTGTTGTCTCGAAGGCCGCTTACTATTTTCTGGTCGTCACACTGTAAACAGTAAACTCCTTTGCTTGTTTCGCTGCGGCAGTGGATTCTCTGTAAACTATGCCGTCCACATCTCCAGTTTGACTCTATTGTCTGAAAATGAGAATTTGAAGAAGCAGTTAATTAGGAAAGAACTCAAACCAATGGCTCTATGGCAGCGGGTCTCAACATGTGGGGTATGACTCACACTGCCATTTCACAGGGGTTGCCTAAGACTACTGGAAAACACGAGTATTTACACTACAATTCATAACAATAGAAAAATTACAGTTGTGAAATAACAATGAGAATAATTTTGTGTTTGGGGGTCACACAGCATAAGAAACTGTCTTAAAGGGTCGCAGCATGAGGAAGGGTGAGAGCCACAGCTCTATGGGACACAAACGTATAAAAGCTAGATAAAGTTGCATGCTCAGTACGCCTCTTAGATATGCAGCATCAATGCCTACTGATAACTTTTCAAGGAAGCTCGTCTGCTTACGAGTTCTAGGTCTCCCTGGTGTTTTAGGAAGGTGGTAATCCCCTCTTACACTCTCATCTGTAGGTAAACAAAGGTTTTAAAGCTACACAAAAATCTACTGGGAGTCTTCTGTACTTTACCAACCTTATTCATTGGGAAAAGACACTGATTTTTAACCCACACCGAATACCTTAATGGGTTTTCTGTAATACTTGTAAGCTAAGCATACTAATGATCCCCAGCACTCAGCATATATCCAGAAATACATCAATTCTTACCTCAATATCTTGTATAATTTTAGGATAAAGTGCTCTATAAAAGGAGTTGGGAGGAGCATTCTCATCAGGAGGTTTGTTTTTGAATAGGTACTGTCCCCTAAAAAACAAATATTTACCAATGAAGATCATAAATCCATTTAGAAGAAGCTTTGTAGTTCTTCAAAGTGTTTCAGTTACTATTCCACATAATAGCCATTGACTAGCCGGCAAGGCACGATGGTAAGGCGATTTTAGGAGTCCCGTGTCAAAAGTGTTAACCTCCTGGTATCTAAGGAGCCTGATCAACATTAATTCCAGTACAGAACATCAGAGCACCAACCCCTTTGGGATGCTGATAAACGTATACTCAGATAAACATATACTCATCTACTGGCTGATTAGACTTCTGTACATTTAGTGATTTTATCATTTGATAATAATGGTAATTCCTCTGGTTAATAATCATAACTATTACTTTTCTCCCTTGGCTCTGGGGCTGGAGCCCTGAGCTGTGTGCACATTGTTAGGTAAGTCATTTGCTACTCTACCACAGGCCCCTGAGCCAAGTTGTGCCAGTGTCAGAGGAAGCCTAGCATGCTGGGTGCTATGGAGCTCAAGCCTCTAGTTATTTATCACACGGGGTAGGTATGCTAGCTCAGTCACTGGGGCTATTCCTGACCATGTGGCAGTCCTCAGTTCATAGAACAAACAAAGGGACTACACGAGTGCCCAGCAGCAGGCAGGAAAGAGGTGAGGAGACATGCTCAGCACGTCACGCTATCATGTGTGAGGTAGGAGGCTAGCTTTCACAGATGTGTTTCTGTGTACACACGCAGACGTAGTTCCTGATTTCCTCGACTCCAGCAAGCAGCATTTGCTAGCATCTCTTTCCTTTCACAGCGTATCTCCAAACACTCACATCACAAGTTAAGAGTGCTCCCTACCCCCTTACCCCGCAAAAAAGGTAAACGGCAATCATTTCCTGCTGGGCAAAAAATTTAATTCCTCATCCTGAAGTTAAGAACCCACCAAACACGGTGTGGAAGCTAGTAAAGCCCACTACGGGTGTGCTAACTGCTGTTCTCACTGGCACCGTGCCTTGCAAAGTGGAGATAGGCAGAAATGCCTCTGAGTGTAATCCTGGCACCAGAGAAATCGTGTTTTCTCTGGGCCAGTCATCTACTTGTGCCTCTATAGCACCATTACAATATAATTAATTGTTTCATGTCTTCAGGAGAGCTTCTCCCCTGCCCCCTCCCTATTAGACACCTTGAAAATTAGTTGAGGAAATCTCCTGTCAGGAAGGCAGCTGGGTCTGCTGTCTATCTTAATACAGAAAAGAAAATCTGCAATGGAGAAGTGAGAAGAAGAGGACTATGAAATCTGATACACCAACATAAAGGGTGAGTAAGCTACTTTGAGAAATAATTCTGGATTAGTGGCATCCTTCTCTGAAAAGTTTGGTTATGTAAACACTTGGATGCAGATGAGATTTTTAACTGTTTTTTTTCAGTGCCCACCATTCCTGAGATTCTTGTCTTCCTTTGAGTCTTTGTCGTTCCTATAAGGTATTCCAGGATTTTCTTCACATTCAATGTATTTTCTCCATATCCTCAGGAAATTGGATTCAAATGAATCTCTAATCTCATTTTCTATCCCACTGTCTTTACCATGCCTTTACAAATGTATATTAATTTCTCCAATCAAAGATGCTACAAAGAAGTGGCTAGATATTGAGAACTGGCTTCCAGTCTTTATCTATTTTAAGTCAAAATCTTTTAAGGTGTATGTTCTTTGACAACAGGGACCACTTCTATGCAAATTGTCTGGTACCTGTGAGAATGCGAATGCATGATAAATGTGAAATATTAAATTTAGAATGTTATCATAAAATGTGATCTCCTGATTAAGAAAATGGACTTTTCCCCAGTGGTCCTTTATCATACTTTTAAGAGTTGCCATTACTGAGCAGAGAGCATTACTTAGTGTTATTTAAGAGAGAAAACTGCAAAGTTCATGTCCTAGGGGCAAACTGTCAAATCTATCTAGGTATGAAATATAACAGCAAAGTGGAAGTTAAATCTTGGTGATTCATTCATCTAGGAAGACCATATTTATTTGTATACTTTTGAAAAGAAATTGGAGGCACTTTCAAAGACACTTGTATGGGGAAAGGAACAACATGAAAAGGCTTTAACACAGAGGGCTTGGTAACAATCACTTCAAAAACAGATAATGAGCTGGGCTTTAATCCTAGCACTCAGGAGGCAGTGGTAAGAGGGTCTTTGTGAGTTTGAGGTCAGCCTGGTCTACAGAGGTGAGTTCCAGGACAGCCAGGGCTATAAAGAAATATCTTTAAAAAAGGAAAGAACGGAAGGAAGGAAATGGGAAATTGTTCATAAATTATTTCTTCTGAAGAAGGGAGAATTTGGCATATTCTTCTAATCCCAGCACTCAGAAGGCTGAGGCCTCAACACCACGACCACCAAACACAAAGACAATAAACAAAAAAGGGAGACATCATAACTGTCACCCAAAGACACTAAACAGGCATTCACAGATCACACAAGTATTTGTGTTAGCCACTTCATGGGACTATAACAAGTTATATCAAATTCTATCAATGTGATCAAAGACAAGGGAATCTGTCATAAAGCTGAACGACTTGCAAAGGGGGGGAAGGTTCTGAGGTTGAAGAGAGGGAAATAGTGGCTCTAACTGCATGAAGACATCGCTCTTCAAGGACCCCTTTAAAAGACTAAAAAGTGGACTGGGATTTAACTTAGGGGTAGAATATTTGCCTAACATGTATAAAATCCTCAGTTTGATTCCAGGTACCACAAAAACTATTTAATAAAAAAAATAAAGGCTAAAATTCTATCTTTTCAATGATGGTTTTTGTTTTTATAACCAACATAAAAGACCCCACTGTTTAGGACTAACCCTAAACAGAAGTCTGCTTTTGCGTTTGCATTTATACATTTCAGAAGCCCCACTCCTTGTTCTCCCTGCCTTCAAAACACGCTACTGTTTATGAGGAAGGCTACTGTCATTTACAGCACAGATGGAAACAAGTGTATTTTAATGGCGCATGAAATCTTTTTAGCTAAGAAGTGATTTTTTAAAACTGTTATTTAAGGCCTGAATCTGGAGGAGAGTTTCTTTGCTTTCCTGAGGGATAGAGAAATCTTCTCAGACACCCTAAAATTCCCACAAGTAAGCAACTGTGTGCTCCACTTCTAAAGCTGATGGACTCTGAACACCATGCATGCTAACTATCAGAGTATAAAGTCAGTAAGTAAAGGCAATCTCTACTTTTCTACATTGTAAGGAAGGATAGGAAAAACACCTGAGAGGAAAACAAGAGGAAAAAAAACCCAATAAGTTCTGGTTTATAGTCATATAGCAAGAAGATTGACAGCATTTGGATCCGACCTGGGATTTAAGAGTAAAGGTTTTTAAGTTTTCCTAATAGCTCAAGTGACAGAAACCTCTGAAACTCTTGCCGTACCGCTCAGAGGTCAACATATTCATGAGCCCATGGATTTCAAGGATACAAAAGCAAGAGAGTCCAGCGTAATTTTATGAAAATTCTAAGGAAAGTTGATCTGTGATTATTTGTCTCTTTCCTGCCTCTACTTCCTTCCTCGCTGGGATTATAGGTATGGACCACCATGCCCACCCAGCTACATGAAGATTTGTTTTTTGTTTGTGGTGCTGAGGACTGAACCCAAAGCCTTGTATATACAATGTGGGAACCTGCAGCCCTTGACCGGTTTTAAACTTGTTTGACACAGGGTCGTGCTACAGAGTTAGGGGTCCCACACTTGCCAGCCTCCTTCCTTCTACTACCACACCTGTCTTTCCTTTAGTAATCCTAACTATTGGAGGTTGTATATGACTATAGGCAAAAAAGACCCCCCAAGTTAATTTCAAAGACAATCATGGGACACACATGTCTATTATTATTTTTAAATCAAATATACTTAATAACTTACTTAATGATTTATTCATACCTGACAGTCTTATAGTGACATTCTAGGGACACACTCTGAGGCAAAACTCTAAAAAGGAAAATATCTTCAAGAAGTTTTAATGAAGTAGTGCCACAGAGAACACCACCACTGGTGAAGTCATTCAGGCTGCTGACTACGTGAGGCCTTAGGGAAGTCACAATTAAACACACAAATCTAAAGAAATATACAAGTTTTAAGAAGAAACAATGATATATACTAAATTCTATTTTTTTCTTCCTGGTAGCTATAGTTTTATTTTACTTGGGCATAAAAATTAAGTTTTGATTATAAAGGTAACGAGACACTGGAAGTGGGGACTAAATAGAGGAAGCCTACTGAGGGAGAATAATTCTGTTTTCCCCAGAAGAGGAAGAAGCAGGAGTGGATACTTTCCACCTGATTCAAAGCTATCCTATCTGCCTTAACAATTGTCCCTTGGCCTTTCCGCAGAGTCCCAATTTCCGTCCAGAGAGCAGAATGCTTTATTTAATCAGGAGGTGGTCAGTTTTCTTTTGCAAAGCAGTATTAACAAAATATGTCATTTAATGATGGTCAGAGAAAAACTGTTGAGTACACGAACAACAATTCTCTCATATTTTTAGCTATAAATCGGCACAATAACTATCAATGATGCGAAGTGGCCTCACTGACTTCCAACACTCCGGGTGGGAATGCTGTGGTAGGAGGAAGGTAAAGGCTCACCACCCTCTGCGCTCTGCCAGGCCTCTCCACAGAGAGTCTGTCCTGACCATTCTCTCGATGAGCTTCTTCCAGAGCATGCCGTCTGACGTCACGCGGTACCACTCCTTGCACACAAGCTCAGCAGCACACAGTGATTTGGCGTCCAAGTATGACAGAATGTTCTCAGCAATATGGTCCAGACCCCGTGCTTTGGTGAGGGGGGGAAGGAAGCACAGAAAAAGAACAGAGGGGGTGCTGAGCAATTTTTCACAGAAAGTCCTTTAAAAGAACAGCACATGCTGTGTGAGGAAGGCATGCCACTGTCCCTAGTGTGGGCCAGTTTCTTTCTCAAGTAGAGACTTGGGTAAAATGAGTGTCAATAATTTTTCCATAAGGTTACAGAAATGAACAGTATTTTCCATCTTCTGTTAGATGAGGAAGTTAAAGCTAACAACCAGCAAAACCCCCAAGACATTAAAAATAAAAAGGAGTCCAGAAAACTGTTCACATCTATCTATATGGATTTCAACACTAGGGGATGTTCTACGGATGGCATCTCAAACTCTGTGATTCAGACCCCCCGAAATCTTGATATTAGGTCCATTCCTCATTCTGCTTCTATTACTGCTGCAGTTCCAAAGCTATCCATTGAAAGAAATGCCCTCATATGTACTGGGGAGAGGCAGCACACCGGACTGTGCTGGGGTAGGGAATGAGGGAAGTAGACACGGCCACAGGAACATCCTGAGAGGACACACAGGGATATTAAAGTTCGAAGATGAGCTACACTGCATGTGAAAAAAAAAACCCAACTATTTTATTGCTATAAAACCTAAGTGACAGTTGACCAAAAATGAAAAAAAAATCTTATCAATAGATAACTTGGGTAGCATTTGGAAGAAACCATGGCAAACTGATTGGTGGAAAATAGTGTGTTCCCCAATTAAAGCTTTCTACCACCCAAATATGTATCAAAGTCTCAGCGGAAAAAGAGCCTGGCAAACAGGATGATCACCCTAATAACATTTCCTGTCATAGCTGTTCTAAGCTCACAGGTCAGACAAAAACATTCAAAATTATTAATCTTTGAGGTTTTCTGAAGGCTCAAAAGGTGGGAAGGAGTCATACAGTCTGTCTTCTGCAGGCATGAACTGAGAAGAACAGACAGCATGCATGCGTGTTTCCCCTGAATCATATGGAGACACACTTGGATGCCATTAGCAACAATCCAAATATGCTTATTAAACATTATTCTAATTATAAAAACTGTATGGATATCCGTCACGTTTCCAGCAGACTTGGGGAGAAAGCTTTAGATGGATCTTGTTTGCTGGCATCACATGCTCATATTTAAGCATAAGCAGATGGAGGCATCCATCACCTAATTCTTATTAAAGGAATATGACTATAAGCCAATTAAAGATATAATAAATAGTTTTTCATACAAAATATAATGATGATACGTTTCCTGAATCTTTATATTCAAAGTTTCTACAACATCACAAGTTTCCAAAAGGCAGTCCTACATTTTTAATGGCTGCCATCAAATTGCTCCTGATCTTTTACAATGTACCAGAGTAATAAGTCGTTGAAAGTAATTTCACCTAACACTCCAAACAAAACCATTACATTAATGGATTATAGGCAATTTTTGAAGTAGTTTGGTTTACTAAATGTAGCCAGATGGTGTAGGTTTAGAAATTTAAATGGCTGTTAAGCACTGGACATGATTTAATACCGGATAGCCTGGTCAGCAGATACACAGTAGGGATCAGTATTAGGCATAATACACTAGTCCAGTCGACTCCAGTTCAATTCTTAGTGTCTAAGCTTAAGACAGTAGCATGTCTCAACAATTGGGAAGAACACGGCAGTAAGGACACTCGGATTGTTTTTACAAAGAAAACTGTTTGCCTATGGCTAGAAAAAAATCCAGATGTTATAAGGGGGCAAACATCTATTTTATTTAGCAAAGGATAGAGATACAATTTGTTTTAAAGTGGCTACATGTAATATACAAATAAGCATCTTTAATTTTAAAAGGTAATTTAGGTTTATAAAAACAAAATTTTAAAAACAGATGGCAAGGATTAAGCAAGGTAGTCCTGAAAAGGCTACTAAATAGTACATTATTCTTAGAGGAGGACTTGCCAACATGTACCAAAAGCCTTTTAAAAACTCCCAGGAGAGTGGGGCAGGAGGAATGGTGAAAGTTCAAGGCCAGTCTGAATTATACAGTAAGAGCTTGCCTCAAAGGAGGAGGAGGAGAAAGCCTTAAAAAAGTTCATGCTTCAAGGCAGCAGGTAAAGGTTAGTGGCCGAGTGTTTGTTGGCATGTGTGAAGCACTGGATTCAATTTCCAACACACCCATAAAACAAACAGCAACAACAAAAAACCCCAAACAAACAAGCCAAAACAAATAAACAAAAAATCAAACCACACAGAAACACCTCATATTCTTTAATACAGCAATTCTACTTTGGGTGCATAAGAATGTCCACCATGGTCTAATTTATATGGGAAAAATGACTAATGAAGGGATTAAATAACATGTCAGACCACTGTAAAAAGTACTATAGAGCCAGGTGGTGGCAGTGCCCATCTTTAATTTCAGCACTCAGGTGGATCTCGGTGAGTTTGAGGCCAGCCTGGGCTACAGAACGAGTTCCAGGACAGGCTCCAAAACTACTCAGAGAAACCCTGCTTCAGGAAAAAAAAAAAGAAAAGGAAAAGAAAAAATACCTTAACATATTTAATAAAAGTATACTAGGAGAATATATTAAGCTTTAAAAGCCAGATCCCCCAGTTCTATTGGGAAATAAACACATGATCAGAATTTTATAATATGTATGTAATTTACTAACAAACAAAGGGCTCTCTGTGCGGTAGAGTTCTGGGTAATTATATTTTTTACTTTGCATGTATGTGTGTTCACATATGTGTGCATGGAGGCCAGTGAGCCTCAGGGATCTGCCTATATCTGCCTCCCCAGAGCTGGGAATACAGATGCTCGTTCTTCCTGCCAGGACTGAACTCATGCCCTCATGCCTGCACATACTTTACTGGGTGAGCTATCTTTCCAGTCTTTTTTCTTTGTATTTTCTCTATTTCATAACCATCAAATGCAGTCAAAATAAAAAAGCACCCCCAAACAAGGCCTGACAGTTTAGTTAACACCAAGTGTGTAACTACTTCCCTAATAAATTTGTAGCCCATATAAGAACTTCATATTCCCATGCTTTGCAGTGTTTTAGATCACCATTCAAGATGGGGTTGGGACACTCGGGAGATGTTACTTAGTGATAGAGTACTTACCTAGTTTGTACAAGATTCAGGGTTCATTCCCATCAACACCCCCTCCCAGCCCCACTGGGGGTGTAAGTCAGTAGCAATGTGTTTGCCCTCTATGAACAAGATCCTGGTTTGATCTGCAGAAAAATTATGGCATCCTCTCAAGTATCTCTCTCTCATGTGTGACATACACATCAAATAATTGATTTATCATTCTTTCAAAAATACTAAAAAAAATAAAATAATTCCTATAACTTCAGTATTCTGTCATGGGTTGTAGTAGAAGCTGATGCAGGAGGATCGCAGGTTATTAGCCAGCTTGAACTAGGTAGAGATACTCTATTCTCAAGTAAACAAGCAAACCAGCAAACATACATTTTTGTTGCTAAAATTCCCATAAATTAAAATCTAAGAATGTGAAAGAAATTGAAAATAAAACACATTATAAAAGTCATACCTCAGGTAACACTCAAGGGTAAAAAACCAGATTTGGAACTGCATAAAGATTAAACCAGTAATTAAAAACAGCTAAACAGAAGGACACAAAACAAAGTAAAATGGAATTTAATTTTTGTACTTTGGGTTTTCTTTTTTATTTTTCTTTCTTTTTTCTGAGACAGGATTTCTCTGTGTAGTCCTGGCTGTCCTGAAACTCGCTCTATAGACCAGACTGGCCTCAGACTCACAGAGATTCGCCTGCCTCTGCCTCCCAAGAACTAGCATGCCCAGTATTTTTTCTTGTATTAGATGAAGAAGGTGTAATTAGTGACTTGGCATGTAACTATAAAACCAAATAAAATTTTAAAAAGAGAAATGTAGCCAGGAGTGTTAAGAGACTTGAAATCCCAGAACGTTCAACGCTGAGGCAGAAGAACTGCAGTGAGTTTGAAGTATATTTTGGCTACACAGTGAATCTGAGGCTAGCTTGGGGTTATGGAGTGAAACCCTTTCTCTCTCCCTCTCTCTCAAAGAGGGAGGTGGGGTAAGGCTGGAAGATCCAGTTCCATTACTACTGTAGCAAATCAACTAAGACTTTACAAGGAAACACACACATACCTGGCAGAGCAGTTATGAAATCCCTCTGCAGCATAGGTTTTAGATAGGAGTTGATGTGCCCATGCTGGTAATGACACATTTGGGATATAAGGTGCTCTACAAATTCCACTTGATCAGACTCTGACCACTGCTCAAAATACTTGACACACAGTTCCTTTTCCTTCTCATAGCTTGCTGAGAGCTTCCGCTGCTTGGGCACAATCATACTGGAAGTGCCATTGGCAAGTTTTGTCTATAGAAAGGAAGGGAGTAAAAGAAACATGTAACAGTAAGCATTGAAAATGAAGGCAACAGTCTAATTTTCTAGTCTGGTATGCTAACTTGTATCTTTACAAGTGACTTATTCTTGTTGGATTTACAGTAATTGATATTTGTGAACAATAATTATGTGGAAAGCCTTACAAATACCAGAGTAAGGTGGAATATCAGGCATATTGCAGGAAGGCCAAGTATTCATTTCTAAAAGTTCACAGACATTCTTAATCTATGGAAATTCACAGATGGAACTGAAAGTCAGAAGTACATAATTATTACTAGCAAGCAAAAAAGTTAATTTGCTTTTTCTTGTATGTAGCCATTACTGGACATTTAGATATCTAATTACTTCTTCACACTTACATTTTAATAGTCAAATAAGAAATCTTCCATGCAAAGAAAGACCAACGAATACTTACAGTTCTCATAGTATCTTTGCAGATAAAGTCTAATAATTCATATGTTAAAGTTAACTTTTTATTTCCAAAAATCCCATCTTCATGGTTATAAAAAAATCAATGCTATAGCTTTTTTTTTTGAGACAGGGTTTCTCTGTAGCTTTGGGACCTGTCCTGAAACTAGCTCTTGTAGACCAGGCTGGCCTCGAACTCACAGAGAT
>LOJH01000174.1:51755-69344 GCA_001685095.1 Ellobius talpinus | reverse complement strand
AACTCACAGAGATCGGCCTGCCTCTGCCTCCCGAGTGCTGGGATTAAAGGTGTGGGCCAACACCGCCTGGCATTAAATGCTACCATTTTAATAACTAAGTCATTTATTAAGTATGTACTGAGTATCTACAATGAATCTAACACTGTTCTAGATGCTAGGAATACAATAATGAACAAAACCAGCAGAGAATCATCAGGAACGTATATTCTAGTGTAAGAGGCACATATCACTTATGATGTAAGTAATGTTGCCAAGAAAAGCAGAATAAAATAATTTCTGGATTAATGGAGAAATGGCTTAGTAGTTAAAAAGGTACTTGCCATCATGGCTGATGACCTGAGTTGATCCCTGGAACCCACATGGTGGAGGGAGTGAACCAACTACTACAAGCTGTCTTGACCTCCAAACATACTCTGTGGAATGTCTGTGCATGTGCACACATATAAATAAACGCAAAAATAAAATTGTAAAAAAGAGCAGGAAGGGGGAGTATGTTATCATGGCAGTCAAATTTCTCTGATTGCTCCATGAAGATTCCCATCACAGGGCATGCATATGCTGCAGATCTCTATGAGTTTGAGACCACACTGTCTACATAGTGATGAGTTCTAGGCCAGTCAGGTTCTCACTTTCAAGACAGGGTTTCTCTGTAGCTTTGGAGCCTATCCTGGAACTCACTCTGTNNTCCACCTGTCTCTGCCTCCTGAGTGCTGGGGTTAAAGGCGTGCGCCACCACTGCTCGTCTCAGACCTGGCCTTAAAAAAGAATTATACACATACCTTCCCTTAGATCAAACACTATTATAGGTGCTGTTATGCCTAAAATAAGAACACAATCACTGAACTTAAAAGAGATTAATTACTAAATGGAAAATACTCAGGAATCTCAGGCAGGATTGCAAGCTCATGGTGGGCTCATGTTACTTAATAAGCCTCAAGTTGGCTACATAAAAATTATACACTTTTCCCCAATAAATACTACCTAATTACATGAGGTCTTTCTGCCCCAGAAGGTGGACAGGTATGGAGAATGTGCTCAGACACAAAGTGCTAAGAACAGCCTCCACTGACAAGCAGTGAGGAAACCATGACTCTAGTTTTACTGTGACAGCAAGGACTGGTCTGTTACTGGGAATAAGGTGTGAGGATTTTCCCAGGAGCTTCTAGGTAGGAATTTGGTCAACACAATGATTTCAGCCTTGAACAGAGAATACAACCATGCTGAATCAGACTTCCCAGCTCTAGAACTAGGAGCTAACAGAGAGGTGCGTCGGAACTTGCCAAGTCCATGATGTTATGCAGCAACTTTAAAAAAATGTAATTACTTAACTCTACCTGGTCACAGACAGCTTTCCTGATGGAGTGAGAGTTGAACTTAACATCCTGTTACATGGGGAAAGAGTAACCTAGGTGGTGGAAATTTTGAGAGCACAGGGTCTGGGATCGTTGGGGAAGCAGTCTGATCACTGACTTCCACATGTGTTCTTACCAACTCCACCTTCTCTCTTACATGAAGGTGGCTCTTCCCACCAACTGAGTCTCTGATAACAGGGTGTGGAGTCACTATCCAAGGTGCTAGCACAAGTAACTTCCACTCACTCCTTAGAGCCTGAGCCACCATGCTTAGACAGAAACGGAGAATAAAAGAGCACAGGGACAAGCCCTCAGAGGTATGAGGGTGACACACACATACAAGGATCCTGACTGGGTGAAGCATGTCCTAGGAGGTTGATGTGGGAGTCTTCTCTGTGTGCTGTGATTACCATTAATGAATAAAGAAACTGCCGTGGCCTGTTGATAGGGCAGAACTTAGGTAGGTGGGGAAGATGGAACTGAATGTTGGGAGAAAGAAGGGCGGAGTCAGAGACACCATGGACCTGCCACCTGGAGATAGACCTGCTGAAACTTTGCTGGTAGGCCATGACCTTGTGGTGATACACAGATTAATGGANTTGATAGGGCAGAACTTAGGTAGGTGGGGAAGATGGAACTGAATGTTGGGAGAAAGAAGGGCGGAGTCAGAGACACCATGGACCTGCCACCTGGAGATAGACCTGCTGAAACTTTGCTGGTAGGCCATGACCTTGTGGTGATACACAGATTAATGGAGATGGGTTAAATTAATATGTAAGAGTTAGTCAATAAGAAGCTAGAGCTAATGAGCCAAGCAGTGATTTAGTTAATACAGTTTCTATGTGATTATTTTGGGTGTAAGCTAGCTGGGCGGCTGGGAAGAACAAGCGGCACCCTCCCTCCAACAGGAGGTAAAGAATGGACAACAGTAGGCCAACTTAGAAGCTACTTTAATGATTCATGGAAGAGAAGGCATCTTTAGACTACAGTGTTGGCTGTAGAAGTGGAGAGAAAGAATTAGTATTCATTGTATTTTGAGGGCAGAGCACTAACCCTGGATGTGGACAGGAGAAAGCGAGATGAGGCTTACACCCAAGTCTGAAGCTGCAGAACAGTGGGAAAAGATTCAGAAATCAACAGAAACAGCTGCTCTCAAAAAAGTGGTTTTTATATAGGATGATACAAATGAGTACAACTGAATACCTTTCAAAGAAATTTGATGGACAACAGACATATTTACTCGAGGTGACCCTAATGAGGCATGGAGACCCATGTTGCTATAGAATTCATCATGCTTATAGATGCTGAATGTAGCATAACACTGCTCCACCCTTGAATACTCTACTTCTGCCATTAAGGCAGGGGCCTGTCTTATCTTCTCAAACATTTCACAAATGGAACCTGGTCAGCTGCTATTAGTAGATTTTCAGGAATGGCATGAAAGCACCGTCCACAATGAAAGAGCTGGCAGCTATGAGCAGCAAGTCTGGTGTGCAGAGCTGGGGTTTTCTAGCATAGACACCATTGTTCCCACACAGAGTAGAAACAATGAAGAAGAACCTGCTGGGCACTGACCATGGGGAGTTCAGGCTGCTTTCCATGGAGGCTGTTCGCAACTCAGCAAAGGGAAACTCACCAAAAGAAGGGTAAGATTTAGAGTGCTAGCAGACAGGTGGGCTTACAAGTTTAACCAAAAAGTCACTTCTCATCTCAATAACCAAAGCCCACCATATCATTAACTTTGTCATAAAAGGTAGAAATGGCATGGGGAGGTAGCCCAGAGCACTTGGGGCACAGTGCTTTCTTTGTATGGACAAGGTCCTGTGGCCCAAGAGACCAGAAGTTTATGGTCATCTCATTTGCATAGCAATTTTGAGGCCAACCTGGACTACATGAGATTGTATCTTAAAAAACAAATAAATCAACAAACCAAACAAAGTAACTCTTCCTCCATCTCCCCACCCCCCCAAAAAAGAATTAACTGAGTTGGGGGCTAGAGCTGTCTTCTGGCTAAAGCTCAGAAGTTAAAGCTGATGAAATGGCTGTTTCTGCTCTGCAGACTAGGCATATCTAGAACCACAGGGAGCCATGCATGTTGCAGCAGCCATCAGGACTGAGGGAACCTGGTAACTTTCCTGTTGGAGTCAAGGCTTTCTTATGCTTTCAGTGATCAGATCCTAAGTGGGTCTTAAAACATTTGGTTACTAGAAATGCAGAGTGAGGCGAACACTCACATACTGACCGCCTGCTCTAGGAGGCATGGGCAGTTCCTACTTTTTAGTAGTCACCCTTCACGAGAGTGTTTCCTTAAGAAAAAGACATGTACCTAAGATCCACTATCACTTCAAATGGTACCATCCTAATCATAACCACACGCTATACTGTTTTAGAACTGTGGTCCTGGAATTACAAGACCTACTACCTTCCTCTTCTGTGCCTGTTCCCCTCTCTTGTAAAATGGGAGTAACAGAAACAACTTCATTGGAATTCTGTGAAGAGCAAAAGCTGTAACAAGCTTGTTATGAATGACACTTAGGGAGATATTTTTAGTAGCCCTCCCTCTACCCTTGCTGAGGATCAAACCAAGTGCCTCCACACAGGCTTGGGTGAGCACTCTGCTACTGAGGCTACATGCTCAGCCCCAAATCAAATTTTGTAACAAAATACAGCTAGAGCTGGCCCCACCACACTTTTGAAAATACATCTTCCTTTCTTAGTTTACTTTTAGAAAATACACAAAAGTCTTTCTTAGTTTAGTTTTAGCAAGGTTAACATGACACTGTCACAGATGCCAGCAGACAGACAAGAGAGGAGCACAAGCACCACCAGTTCCATGTGTCCCATTTTAGCCACTTGCCATCCTAAGAGGAACCACTGCTTTCATTTCACTGTTGGGACAGGGTCATATTATGAAGCCCAGGCTAGTTTCAAATCTGTGGCACGCCTTCTGCTTCAGCCTCCAGACTGTTAGGATTATAGGTATGCCACTATACCCAGCTAAAATACGTTTATGGAAATAATCTACTTATGTAACTTATCACAGCATAAAAAGAAATTTTAAAAAATGAGAAAAGTCCCACACATTTAGGAAAAAAAACTGATTTAATAAAAAATATTTAAGGAGCTGGAGAGATGGCTCAGCGGTTAAGAACACTGACTGCTCTTCCAGAGGACCCGGGTTCAATTCCCAGCATCCACATGGCAGCTCACAACTGTCTGAAAATGCAGTTCTATGAAATCTGACACCTTCACACCAATGCACATAAAATAAAGTTAAATAAATCATTAAAAAATATTTAATACCCATAAACTAAAAACCTTGCTGAGGAAATATTCATTTACTTATTTGTTTGCTTGTTTATAAACAGGGTTTTACTATGCAGCCCTGGCTATCTTGAAATTCACTATGAAGACGAAGCTGTTCTCTAACTTACAGAGATCTGCCTGCTCCTGCCTCCTGAGTGCTGGGATTAAAGGGAGTGCACCAGTATGCCCAGTGGCAATGTTTTTAATATAAACAGAGAGATATATTACACTCATAAACTGCACACAATATTGTTTATTCTTTTTAGATTGATCTATAGGGTGAATATATATCAATCAAAACCTCAGCAGGCAAATTATAAAGACTCTACTAATTTGTATAGAGATGCAAAGGGACCTAAATTAAAAGATGGAGGACTCAAGACTGCAGAATTTTATTCTACTTCTTATTACCCACAACCCGTGTGTGTGTGTGTGTGTGTGTGTGTGTGTGTGTGCGCGCATGCGTGCATGCACAGGTGTGAGTATGGAGGACATTTTCAAGAGTTGGTTCTCTCCTTCCACTGTAGGTTCTGATGATCAAACTCAAGTTGCTGGGTTTGTAAAGCAAGTGATTTTACCAAGTGAATCATCTTTCTGGTTCGAGACTACTGAATTTTAAAACACATGCAATAGTAACCAAAATAGTGTGGCTTTGACATGAGGGGAAAATGTGCACCAATCAACCAAAAGAAATTCATATGCAGATGATTCTTCTCCCTTTCTTCCTTCACCTGATCTCACTGTGTAGCTCACATTGACCTTGTACTCATGATGCTCCCGTCTTAGCCTCTCCAATGCTAGGATTATAAGTGTGTACCCAATACTGGCCAGTGAATGGTGCTATGATACTCCTGTGGGGCAAAGGACAACTTTTGTTTTTTTTAAAAGTTTCCCCACCCCACCATGGGGGTGGAGGAAGAGAGTATGGGGAGAGATGGTTGGAATCTGGAGGACATTTGGGGGTGCAATGTGGAAACCTAGCATAGTGGAAACTCCCTGGAATCTATGAGGGTGACCCTAGTGAGGACTCCTAGGAGAGGATATGGAGCCTGAACTGGCCACCTTCTGTAACCAGGTAAGGCTCCAGTGGTGGGGCTGGGACACCAACCCAGCCACAAAACTTTCCACCTACAATCCATCTGTCCTGCCTGTAAGATGTGCTGGGGCAATGGTGGAGCAGAACTTGTAGGAATAGCCAACCAATGACTGGTGTAATTTGAGACCCACACCACAAGAGGAAGCCCATGCACAACACTGCTTGGATGACCAGGACCCAGAGGCTGGACAGCCCAGAAACCTAGGGTAGAACCCACCAACAAAACTGGCAAAATTAAAAAAAAAGAATCAATGAAATGATGATTCCTAAAGATATTCTGTTATACTCCCAGCTGTCATCAGAGAGGCTGCAGATGGGAGTGGATGCAGAGACCTACAGACAAACATTAGGTGGAGGGAGTGAGCTCAGGGAACCCCACGGGAGAGGGGGAAGAACTGTGGAAGCCAGAGGGGTTGAGGATCCCCTTTGTCTCTCCCTCCACCACCATCTGAATGAACTAAGTAGGGCTCATGGGGGCTCATAGACTGAAGCAGCAATCTTGGAACCTGCATAGGTCAGTGCTAGGTCCTTTGAATATATGTTATGATTGTTGCCTTGGTATTTTTGAGGAACTCCTGACAATGGGAGTGGGGATGTCTTTGACTCTTTTGCCTGCTTTTGGGACCCTTCTTCTCCTACTGGGTTGCCTCACCTAGCCTTGATGGGAAGGTGTGTGCCTGGTTTTATTATACCTTGTTGTACCATATTCTATTGATATCCTTGGGAGGCCTGCTTTTTTTCTGGGGAGAGATGGGTGGAGGGTGTATCTGGAAGTAAGGTGTCTTAGTTAGGGTTTGCTGTGATGAAACACCATGACCACAAGGCAAGCCAAGGAGGAAAGGGTTTATTTGGCTTATACTTCAGCATTGCCGTTCATCACTGAAGGAAGTCAAGGACAGGATCTCAAACAGGACAGGATCCAGGAGGCAGGAGCTGATGTAGAGGCCATGAAGGGGTGTTGTTTACTGGCTTGTGTAGTAGCATTTCAACTGTATTTTAACAAATAACACCTGCCTAAAGATCTGAGCATAAAACAGTCCCACTGGTCAGCCTTATAGACCAGGTAATGGTAACACGCACCTTTAATCCCAGTATCCACAATGACTTGGACCTTTAATCCCAGTAGCCACATTAGTTGCCATAGAAACCAGGCATGCACCACCCAGTTTCTAGGTTTGCTTCTCATGGATTAGTCAGTCCACCTTCTTATAGAATTCAGGACCAGGAGCCCAAGGATAGCACCATCCACCATGGGCTGGGCCCTCCCTCTTTGATCACTAATTGAGAAAATGCCTTACAGCTGGGTCTTGTGGAGGTATTTCCTCAACTGAGGCTCTTTCCTCTCTGATGACTCTAGTTTGTATCAAGTTGGCACACAAAACCAGCCACTATGTAAGGGAAGTTGCAGTTGGATGTACTGTATGAGAGAATAATAAAAATGAGGGAAAAAAGATTTACATATTTTATGCATGTGTGTTCTAGATTGCATGTATGTGCACCTAGTGCTTACAGGTATCTACAGAGATCAGAAGATGGGAGTAGACCCCTGGAACTAGTGTTATAGATGGTTTTGAGACTCCTGATGTGGGTGCTGGAAACTAAACCCAGGTCCTCTGTAAGAGCAGCAAGTGCTCTTAACTGAAAGCCATCTCTCCAGCCCCAAGGATAGCTTTTTAAAATAATGATGTTAAGCAACTGCACAGCCATAACTGGTAAACAAACAAACCTTGTTCCTTACACACACCACATGCAAGATCAACTCGTATATGTTCAAGTTAAAACTATAAAACTTCTAGAAGAAAATGTAGAAGTTTTTTTTGTACCCTTGGGCTAGGCAAACATTTTAGAGAGGTTGCAAAAACAATAAACTTAACAAAAGGAATTTAATAAATCTGTGTGTGTGTGCGCGCGCACGTGTGCACATGCACTTGGAGTGGTTATTTATGGAGGTCAGAAGACATTTTTTGGGAGTTGGTTATTTTCTTTACTGTATGAGTCCTGGGGATGAAACAGCTTGGCAGCAAGTGCCTCTATGTGTTGAGCCATCTTATCAGCTCAGTTAGAAGCTGGGAGAAAGGTCTGCAATGAGTGTATTTAACCAAGGACTTTAGAATATATGAATAACTCTTAGGACTCAATAGCGAGGAAATGAATAATGCTAGTTGTTTCTTAAGTAAGAAAATACCTGCTTTGTTTTTATAATTGGCAAAAGATGGGACATCCCCCCCACCCAACAAACCTCTGGAAGGCCAGTAAGCATACAAAAAGATGTTCAACATTTCAAGTCATTACGGAAATGTAAATTATAGCCAGGAGACACTACTACACACGGACTAAACACTACCCAGAACAACTGGCCTCTCATACATCACAGCTGTAATGCTGAATGGTACAATTACTTTGGAAAACAAGTTGACAGTGTTTTATGGAGGTAAACACAGATTCTGCCATGATGTAGATACTTACCTCCCAAACACAATTCTACACATTAATGTTCACGGTTTCTGTTTTCATAATAAGCCCTCAGTGTAATAAGACACAAGTCCATCAAGAGAAGAATGGTAAACAATAAATTGTAATGTAAGCACACAGTGGAACACTTAGCAACAATGGGAGGGAAACGCATAAAACGGCAAAGATGGATTCCAGAACACACAGATTAAAGAAGCCAGGCATAAGAGCACACAGTTCATGAGTCCACTTATGTGCCATTCTAGGAACAACAAATCTAAATTTTATTTATAAAGCCAGATCAGAGGTTTGAGTAGGGTATGGGAGTGAAACTAGCCAGGGAAAGGCACAGGGGACTCACTTGGACCATGGAAATCTTCATCTTGTTACACAGCATACGACTGACAAAATTTATTGAACCATAATACTTAATGCCACCACGATATTAATTTTATTTGCAACTAACACACTGCATTTACAAAGAACTCTGAAGGTCTTTGCTGTTGAGTCTCTTCCCTGACCATTCTCCCATAAAGACTGTTCTACAAACATCTAAAGTAAATGAAGTAAAATTTCAAGTTGAGAAACTGAAAAATCCACAAGGGTACAGTGAAAAAGTTCAATTATTAAAACAACCAGAAGGTTGTGTATTGGAGTGTATGGGAAAGAGAGAGATGATAATGGTTACTGGTGGCTTAGAATTGATTCAGCTTTCCCAACAGAAGCCTGATGACTCAACCGTCCTGCTCAAATGTCTAGGACAGCTGACAAACAGCCTCAGTTTAATGACAACACTAACTTCCTGCCACCCTGCACATCTCTTTGCCTTTCTGTTTGCAATGAACAATTGTCTCCAAACAAAGTACAAATGATGCTGTCAGGTGACAAGCACACAAAATGAAAGGAGTTAAGTGTTTGTGGCACTGTCTTCCAGTTTAGGCCTAAAAGGCTAAAGGCCTTACCCCTGAAAACATATTACATGTTTCTGTAGCTGCTGCCTAGGCCAAGAGGGAAAATATATTCTTACAGACATCAACTGGCCTAGCCAATAACATGACATGTGCTGGCTTTCCTAACTGTATCATGTATGAGTTTAAAAACAACATGGACTAGCTGAACAGGACTGTGAAGTGAAACATTATTTCCACTTTCCGTGCGAACCCTGCTGTAACCAGCCAACAGAGAAAGTAGGCTAAGTCGAGAAAGAATATTTCAAACAAAGGACACCATTAAGAAGTGTAGCAAGGACAAGGACAAAATGAAGAGATTGTTGGTAAGTAGAGAAGTAAATGCTAAAAGACATCAAAGGATTCTGTCCGGCTTTGCAAGAGACACTAGCATTAGGGACTACGGGATGTGGAGGAAATAATGATTCCGACAGGGTATATGAGTTAAGATAAAGAAAGCAATGACTGTGGTGGGGATTAGAATGCACCCGAGAGAGACACAACACGAATTCTGATTAAGGCTGGAACCTGAGTGTTGTCCAGTATCAGACTGGCTACTCTGCGCAGGACAGTTTAGCAGAGGCTAGGTAAACAGTGAACAGGCAGTTTCTTGCCTTTTTGGAAAAAAGCGAGAAGAACACAAAAGACACATACTAACTTAAACTGATACAGACTGCAAAGAAAAATAAGAACAAGGTAAAGCAGCGAGTGAGGAGTAAAGTTTACTTTACTTACAGGAGGTGGCACCTAAGCTGAGATTGGCATAAGACTAAGTCTTACCAGGAACTGAAGGAAGAATCTTAAAACAAAAGGAGGGAGGAATGGGTGCAAAGGTAGATGTGGAAAGAGTAAAAGGCCCATGTGGGCAGGAGCAGAGTTACCAATAAAGGGACATGTAGCGATCAATGACGTAGCCTGCTACAAGGCTTCCTGGGCCAATGGGAAGCAGTCTGGATTTCCATTAAAGTAGAAAGGAGAACTTGTGGAAGTTCTGAAGTAGTCAGACATGAATGGTGTGCCTTGGAAGTGCACTAGCTCCAATACAGAGCACAGATCAGGAGCTGTGATGTGACGAGGAAGACCAATAATCCAAGCAAGAGGTGATTATGGTTAGGGTTAGAAGAGGCTCTTTAGGAAGTGTTAGAAAAGACAAACAACAAATAGAGATTTACAGACTGAAGGTTGGGTGTGGTGGCCAATGACTATAATCCCAGTACTAGGAAGTGGCCATAGAAGGACCAAGAATTTCAAGGTTGTTAAGTCTTGTCAAGAGAGGTAGGAGGTGAGGTGAAGAAGAGGAACAGGAGGAAGAATAGAAGGAGAAAAACAAAAGGTAAGGGGAGAGGAGGAGAGGGGAGAGGAAGTTTGGGTTAGAACTTAATTCATTCACTCATTCATTCCTTCACTTGAGACAAGGTCTCACTATGTAGCCCTGGCTTGCCTGAAAATCACTATGTAGACCAGGCTGGCCTCAAACTCACAGAAATCCACCTGCTCTGCCTCCCAAATGCTTGAACTAAAGGCATGTGCCACCATTCCAGGGCATAAGACATTTCTTTGAAAATAATCATTTACTTCTTCCCTGAAAGGAGAACTGAATACATTTGCCTAGAGAGGGGCAGAACCAGAGTTACAGGTGTTTTGCTCCATGGCCAGGAGAAACAAGTAAAAAATTTGTGAGAATTCTTATTTATTTTGTTTTTGTGCTTTTGTTATACAGCCCAACCTAGACTTAAACATGTGATCCCCCTGCCTCAGGCACCAGAGTACTGGGAATACAGGTTGCACCATCATGTATGGCTTGCCACAGTTTTAGGGAGAAAGTCAAGCTTTTTAGAGGCCCACACTTTAGTCTCTATAGACTACTGCCAGGTTTTTGTTAAACACGAATCTAAAAATAATGATTCTCTCCACTCCCAATGTCTCTCCCTTGCTTTCTAAGGCACTTTCTAGAAAAGAGTCAATGCTGTCTTGGTTGAATTGAGAGGAAATGGAGTTGTCTGCATCTTGATTAGGCTGGAGAGATGGGGACAAGTGAGCACTCCTAGGGAAGGAGACAGTGAAACAGGGGCCTAAAGCAGCGCTGGAGCTCCAGAAGGATGGGGAACAAGGGAAAGAAGCCCACAGCACCTGGGCAAGTTTCTAGGAAGGGATTCATGAGAAGCTGGATGTGGCTGGACACAAAGTGAACAAGTAGAGAAAAGGTAAAATGCTCAAAAGTAGGGCCACAATTTTCAGCAATCTGATTTTTAGTTCTTAAAAAGACTACAATTTTCAGTGACCAAATTATAATCCTTTATCTTTTACTGGGGTTGGGAGTGGGAAAGCAAAGAGAGCTGAATGTACAGGATGGGGGGTATACATTCCAACAGAAGTAAACATCACATTTCTCAGTGGGGTTATTGTATTAATATTTTAACAGCTCCTACTAAATATGATTACATATTAGGTGAACTCATAAATATGTCAGATCTGATTAGTGAATGTGGAAGACAGGAAGGGGCAGATTTGTCAGCAGAGAGAAGTTCACATTATGAATCTGACTGATTTCTAATAACTAGCAAGACAAAGCTTACGATCATTCCAGCGCTTTTAAATACAACTCACTAGGAGATGAACTCAAAGCACCTCAGTACATATGATTATATATGATTATTTAAAGACTAGACAGTTGCCAATCTTCTATTTACTGATGATAGAAAAAGCCACACATGACATTCAACCAAGTCAAAACAAGGTAATTTTGATGGTTTCTTGATCTTTACTGTAGTTAAAGGGACCAGATAGCCACATAACATTTTTAGATTTCAAAACCGACTCTTGTTTCTTTGGTGGGCTCTGGCATGTGACTTTATAGCTTGCAGGGTGATGGGGTTCTTTTGTTCTAAACCAAGGACTCACTGCAGCTTAATTTACTGCTGCATTATTATTACAGCTACTAACGACACACACCTCCAAGGCTGGTAAACCCACTGATGTAGACAGTGCCACCTTAAAGGGGTTTTTGAATGGGTCCTAGTGAGGAGTGAAAAAAAAAAGGACATAATGTTTAATTATAAGAAATGATTGAAATAGGCACAGACATACCCCGGGTGCCTCTGCACTGCAGCAAGCTCTAAACTTGTTATCGTTAATGGTTTAAATTTCACTGTGCTAATCATTTCAGGACACAAGCCTTTCTTGATAATCTAATGAATTATTCCAACATCCTTCAGCAAAAAAAAAAGAAAATCCTCCATGACAGCACTAATTACAAGGCGTTTTCCCAGTGCTTATGTAAAATATGACAGAGCAGCAGCCTAGGGAATTGCAGAAAACTGCTTCTAATTTCCACTGAGAAACTGACAAACACCTCTCTTTCATCTCTCCCAGCTCTCAAGTAAGATTTAACTTTCTCATTTAGTTAATTACCGAGTGAGGATCATCATTTCCCCGGATCGGAGCGGCACAGAGCCTTTATCGTGTTAACTTGTGAACTTGATCGATGGCTGCTGCTAAAACTTAATAACTTCACCCCCTGGCAAATTGTAAGATAAATATAATAGGAGAAACTCTGACAGTAAAAACCTGCCAGAAATGAGCGCTGTGTTTATGTTTCTTTGCAGGCAGCAAAAAAACCACCGACAGCTTATTACTGGTTGCGTGTTACTTATATTTAAAAGACTCCAGGCAGTTAACTTTCTGCGTATTGTTAAAACTTTGCTCATGAGAGAGGAAAACAGCACAAGAGTTGCAGACTTGGGGAAGTGAAAGAAGAAAAATCAGGGAGAAGGGCAACATGAGGGACCAAATACATTGTGTAATGTCATGTTTATCATATAAAATGTTTAAGCGGCAGAAACAGGGAGAGTAACCCTCTTAAAAAGAATCCTGGCATTCTGAAAGACCATAGGAACTATAAGAGCAAAGTATGGGAATTTTTACTTGCTCAGATTTTTTTCGATGACCATGGGTCCATGCCTGAAGAATTCAATTAACCACAGAATTCCTCCATACTTCAAAAAGCCCTGCAGCTAGAAAAGCACTTACTAACTACACCAGTTAACCTTGTGACCTCTGAGGGAGATACAGCCAGGGAAAAACATACTCTGAGCCCTTCATCTAGTCTTATATTCACTGTCCACACCAAAGCTAAACCAATCCAGGCAGACATTTTCTGATGAGCATTATAGTTTCGCTTGAATCTGAATTTTACCTTTTGGCTGTGGCAGAATAAGGACAACAGACAAGGAGTAACAATGGGGTCTGGTAAAGGAATACTGTAACTGGGTGTGGTGGATCAGGCCTATTATCAATTCCAGCACTGCAGAGGCTAAGACAAAGACTGGAGAATCATGGCAAGATTGAGATCAGCTTGTACTAAGAATGAGACCCTACCTCAAGAAAGCAAAAACAACAACAACAACAAAACAAAAATCAATCAATCAAATAACAGAATCACTACTCATTAATGTCTGTTCCTGCCACCTAATAACAGGAATGAAAATACATCTGTATATAAAACGTCAAGGCCACTCATAACACAGAGCTGATAAAGGAAACAGTACGAACTAAATTTGGGGAGGAGATAATCAGGAATGGTCTTCAAGGACTTACAGAGGCTTAACCTCATGTTTGCAATTGTACTTAGCTCCCAATTATGTGCCACAACAGATCAGCACTCTGGAGGCTTAATGTTGCAATCCAAAAACCCACCATTTTGAAAGTTGACAGGCTCTGGAAAAACAAACATTAAAATAGTGAGCAGAATTCTTTGCTGCTCGAGATCAAATCTGAATCATCTGCTCATTAAATAGTCTATCTGGAGAGAAAGGACTGCGAAGAAGGCTCGACGAGTAAACTACCTCGCTGTGCAAACAGAAGGACCTGGATTCAAACTCTCACACACAAATAAAATAAAAAGTCACTTTTATTTGCTTATTATCTCAACCAGTAGGGGTGGGGAGAATGTATAGAAAAAAGCAAAATTCCTAGGGCTCCTTAGCCAGACAGTCTGGCCTAGTTTGTTAAATTGAAACCAATGAGGGACATGGATGTCATTCTTGAGGCTTACATTTAAAGACCTCCAGAGGATGCGCATACACAGTTTTTAAAAAGCCCAGAATTTTCACTATCAGTAGACATTGTTTCTATTTCAGTGTCTAGATTATTTTTCTATTCTTTTAAAAGAGTTATTAGGGGCTGGAGCAATGGCTCAGCACTTAATAGCACTTGGTGCTCTTGCAGAGGATCTCGATTCATTTTCCATCACCTACACGGAAGCTTGCAACCATCGTAACTTCAGTTCCAGGCGATGCCCTCTTCTGACTTCTGCAGGCACCAGGCATTCATACACACACGTGATGCACATACAGACATGTAGGCAAAGCACTCAAATATAAAAGAAAAATAAACCTTTAAAAAATTAGTAAAAGAGAACTATTAGTAAATTATTTGATATATGTGGGGAAGGGGGAGTATTTTTATGATATCTAGGATACTTCTCCCTTAGCAGTAAATTAACTGGAACAAGAAAAGCTTTCTTTGATGAACACCTTAGAACTCAGGATCTGATCCTGGAATATACAGAATGATGATTGTGGAAAGGCAGAGAGGAAGGGGAAGCAGGTGACAGAGAAGAAAGGAGGAGGAGAAGGAGAAGGAAAGCAGCAAGAAGGGAGAGAGCTAAGAAAGGAGTGTAGAACTGGGAGTGTGTCAGGGCGACAAGAGACCGGGAGAAAAGAGATTAATGGCATTGTTGGGGGTGCATGTGGGAGAGGCCAGAGAATAGTGAAGAGGAGTCCTGGGGAGAGATTGAGAAGGGGAGAGAAATGATAAGCAGGGGACAGGACAAACAGCTTGGGAGAGATGGAATGGGAAGAGGAGAGGTAGAAGCAGATGAGGAGAAAAAAATGGGTATAATGAAACACACAAGGATCGAGCATGACCAACTCCTGCTCCAAGAGAAGCAATATATGCTTGATGGACAAACAAGTCCTCTCCCACATCAGGAGGGGGAAAAGATGAAAAACGACTTCTTCTAAAAACCAGTATTTAATGTCTCAAGAAGAGTAATAAAGTTCAATTATTATTCTTTGAAGTGCAGGTTGCTCCTCTGGATGTAAAATGATGTTAATAACATCAAATATAATTTTGGTGACACTGTAAGTTTAAACTAAGAGCCTTCTCTCCAACTGCCCCCTCATATCCTTGCCTTATTTAGCATCAGAAAGTTAAGTTCTGCTATCAATAATGGGGAATGAGGGAGGCAGGTCTGTCATGAGAATCAGAGACTAAAACAAACTAAAAAGTACACGGCTGAAGCACAGTGAGTTTAGATAAAGCAGAAAAACCGTCCTCCTTGTTGTGTTGTGATACCTGGGGGTTTTGTCTATGAAAGTCAGTGACTTGGTATAACCTGCTCTTAAAGAAAGTGTAATCCTTAAAAATAAATAAACAAACAAACAAACAAATAAATAAATAAAAGAAGGTGTAATCCTAAAGCCTGGTTCTGGGGGTGTGGATGGGGACTGACTCTCAAGAAGCCAACTCAGCTTTCTAGAAGAAATTCAACTCTTTCCAAATGCTTGTTAATGCATGTTAAATGCAGCAAGAAATAATCCTACGAGGCAGGGTGCAGGCCTCTCTCAGCTGCAGTGAATGAAGTAAATGACTTGTAACTTCTGAAGTCTTGGTTATCTGCAGGTAAAACTTTAATAACCCTTGGAGAATCAAGGGACTAAAGACATTTCTCTCTGGAATACTTCGGTAATTGTTTTCTTAATTTATCCAGGAGAGGCTTAGTTTGGATGCAGCATCTGTTTTTTTTTTTAAGCAGCGGTGATCAGAATAACTTGCTCAGACTCACATAAATTAGCAAAGTTCAGACTAAATTTCAAAATGCAGTTGTTATATAAGCTGTATGGTCTTTCTAGATCACAATTCTGGTTCTTTTTTTTTTAAGGATATTTTATTTTTATGTGCATTGGTTTTGCCATGGGTGTTGGGTCCCCTGAAACTGGAGTTACAGGCAGGTGTGAAATGACATGTAGGTGCTGGGAATTGAACCTGGATCCTCTGAAGAGCAGTCAGTGCTCTCAACCTCTGAGCTATCTCTCTAGCACCTTCTTCCAATAATCAAGTCACTCCCAAGTAAATGGCAGGACAGGGGCTGGAGACCACACTGCTCTGAAGATGTCTTTTGGACAGCCAAGAGGTTTATATGCACACCAAGACCATGGGCATCAACTGAAGCCAGCCCCAGTGGCCCTCTGTATAAGTTATGTTAATGTATCAGAATGTTGTAAATATAACCAAACAACCATTATGTCTTGATCTGATGCCACTACTGCTTATATACTTATTTGGTGTAAAAAACTTGGGTAAAAGTTAGTTAACCTTTCTGGGTCTCAAATTCCTCATCTATAAATGGAGACACTGTACTCTGTTGGAAGTATTAACATTAGGATGAAATGAGGTAACATACACAAAATCATTTAAAGAGAGAACTTAGGAAAGACCAAAGGCAATCATGGTTTTAACTCAGTAACAGTCTACTTATGCACTGCTGGTTATAATTAGCCTACCACTTTAAAATGGAATCTCTTGGTTTTTTGACTATATCCAGAAACTTTTACTTTCAAAATAGACGTTTAAGCCTTAGAGGGCAGTGATAAATCATTTGAATTTACATAGTAGTAGCAGCACAAAAAGAAGTTGTAAACTCATTTTTTAATTCAAACTAATACAAGGAGTAGTTATTTCAACTATACAGAGATAGAAACCCCCTTCTCTGGCTACCAATGTTACCACTCTCAGTGTATTGATGCTTTGCCCATAGGAAAACCTGGCTTTTTTTTTTTTTCGAGACAGGGTTTCTCTGTAGCTTTTGGAGCCTGCCCTGGAACTAGCTCTTATAGACCTTAGCCTCGAACTCAGAGATCCGCCTGCCTCTGCCTCCCTAGTGCTGGGAATAAAGATGTGCATAAGCACCGCCCGACTAAAACTGGCAGTCTTAACCTATGTTCTAAGACTGGCTTCAACATTTGCATATAACATATTTAAAACATTACTAGCAGCTGGGCACGATGGCTCAAGGCCTTTTATTCCAACAATTGGGAAGTGGATACAGGAAGATTTGAGTTCAAGACCAGCCTAGGCTACATAATTGGTTTGAGATCCACTTGGGCTGCATAGTAAAACTCACCTCAAAAAAGACATAATTAATTTAAGCTTAAAAAATTATGCCTGAAGTCAAGAATTAAAACTAAACCTCCAAAAAGGATGATGATTGATGCTAGCTTAACATTTCCATAAAACTCAGAGCTATGGGAAATGAGCCCCGCTTTATGACACTGTCCTGAAATCTGCCTCCTCACTACGACCCATTTCTTCTACATTTACATTCTTTTTAATATTTATTTATTATGTATACAATATTCTGTCTGTGTGTATGCCT
>LOJH01000174.1:40684-47473 GCA_001685095.1 Ellobius talpinus | reverse complement strand
CATCCATCCATCCATCCATCCATCCATCCATCCATCCATCCATCCGTCCATCTATCGTTTGTTAGGGGGCATATTTGGAGGTCAGAAAACTACCTGTGGAAGCCAGTTCTCTCTTGCAATGTGGGAACTGAGGACCTGACTCAGGTCATTAGATGTTGTATTAATACCTTGACCTGCTGCACCATCTCACCAGCCTCCCTGCACATGTGAGTGTGAGGACTTGAGTACATGGAACTGGAGTCCAAAATGTTGATGGGTGTCTTTCTCTATCACTTTACAGGGGCTCTCATTTGAACCCAGAGCTTACCCATTTGGCTAGTAAAGCTAGCTAGCTCCAATATTCCATCTCAGTTTCCTAGCACACTACAGGTGGCCTTCACACATACCTGGACTTTATGTGGGTCTTGAGGATCTTAATTTCAGTCACTGTGCTTGAACGGCAAGTTCTTTACCCAATGAGTCACCTTAGCCCTTTAACTTTTTTTTAAAGTATATGAATCCCTTTTAAAAGTAAATAACTAAAGCTAATGTGGTGGCACAAGCCTGTATATAATCCCAGCACTTAGGAGGCTGAGGCAGGAAACTGGCATATTTACAGACTAGTCAGAGCTATACAGTGTGAGTATCTGGTCAAGGCGGGGGAGGAAGGGAGGAAATTAAAGGGAAGAAGAGGTGTGTATGTAAGGGAATAGCATATTTGTAATTAAAGGAAATTTAGCTACTTGCAAACACATTTTATTTTTATTATTTGAAAAGATGAATAGCAGTCTATGACTTCTCACTCATGTTCTGGTTATGGACCAGCATACCCCATCAAGACACTATAAAGATACTATATGGTAGACACCAGTCTTTCTTGCACATTCCATAAGGCAAGATGCCAATTTGACACCTTAGTTTGGTCATACTCATTCCAAGGGCAGCTCAAACTAGGAGTGAAATGTCATCTGAAAACAGTTCTTCATTAACCTACTGAGAGCCCCAGTCATGCACTGCCTCTTCCTCAGACAGGGTTCCTCATGACAGCTTTGCTTCCAGTTCACCTGCTATCTGTTGGGAGTTGTAGATCATGAACTAGAACAAGAACGACAGGTCTAAATTAACATGACAGAAAAGCTATTGGATGTTGCTTCTTGGTATAGCCATTTCACTCTCTTTTGTGGCAACCAGAGGATTCAGAACCCTGGCATTAATTAAGCAACAGTTTTATTACACACAATCAAAGCCTGAAAGAAAATCCTAACCGACAACAAGAGGAGATTACAAGGTTCAATAAACACTTGTGGTTTTTCGTGGTTGCTAATTGAGGGATTTAAAATTTTTATCATCCGATACAGAATGCTGAAAAGGAAAACACTGAGTGAGTGCAAGAAAATAAGAAACGTAAGCTGTATTTCTGTACTGTGATTTTATAAGACCAGTTCACATACTGCTGTGGTTTTCAAAGCCTAGTTTTTGTTTTACTAGTTACTGAGCATTTAACTGGTACCACAGGCAACTATTTTGATAATCTTCTTATTTACAGCATCTACTCTAATTTTCTATGCATTAAAATGTATAAACAGTGGTTGAAAGCACAGGGCCACGAAGTTAGATTGCCTGAATTCAAATCCAAGTTTTGTGGTACCTTATGCACCTGATTAGAGTTAAAGTTAACCCAAGATGTACAACGGGGACAAAGGAGGTATATATAAGTCTTAGCTAAGAGTGTGATCCATTATATGTTCAATAAACAGTGCAAAAGGGTTATCCAATTTAGTTCTTTAAACATGTATTTCAGAAAAAAATGTATTTCAGGATGGTGTGCTGGCTCAGCGGGAGAAGGCACTTACTGCTAAGCATCATGAACCAAGTGTGGTTCCAGGGCCCATAGAGTGGAAGGAGAGCACCCACTTTCTAGACTTTCTAGAAGTTCTTTGACTTCTACACACAAGAATGCACATGCATGCTTGAACATACACTTCTGTGCAAACACACAGAGTAAATATAAAAAATTCATGACATTTTATTTCAAGTCAATCAAACAAAAAAATAATGCAAGTCTCTACTTTGCTCAATTGAAAAATAATCCGACATATGTTACATGGTTTGTCTTACATAGAATCAGCCTTCTTAAAGTAACATATGTGAAGCCAGGCATAGTGGCTCACGTTTGGAAACCCAGCACTAAGGAGGCTGAGAGAGGTGCATTGTTTGAGTCCAGCCTGAACTACAAAACAATTCCAAGCCAGCCTGGGCTACAGAATGAGACTTTGTTTAAAAAACTAAACTAATAAATGATAGGCTACTTACATAAATGAAATAACTCATACATTTTTAAATGAGGCAAAGCAGGGAGATGCTAATGGTCTGAGTCTCAAACATTTGCAGTTTCAAAGCACCTAATACTGGCATTAAATTTGCAGTCAACAATCACCTAAACAGTCAGCAAAAAAGGTGGTAATAAAGACTCATTTACTATAGAAAACTATGTCACTGCAAGTGGAACCTATTGTAATCTGATACACATCATTCTAATAATTTACTTATCAGAACAAAATGTGAAACAAAAGCTGTATTTCATGGAATTAATATAGCTCAAAAATAATTTCTTTGCCCTAAGCTATTATCCAGAGAAGTTAGAGAAAATTTCAACCATCAGTTTTAAAGTGTAAAATGACACTATATTAATCCTTAAAACAAGGTAACACAAAATTAAAGAAAACGTATTTTTTCTACCAAGAATTTCTTCCTTCCTTCCTTCCTTCCTTCCTTCCTCCTTCCTTCCTTCCTCCTTCCTTCCTCTTTTCTTTTCCTTTCCTCTTTCCTCTCCTCTCTCCTCTCCTCTCCCCTCCCCTCTCCTCTCCTTTCCTTTCCTTTTCTTTTCTTTTTCCAAGACAGAGTTTCTCTGTGTAGTCCTGGCTGTCCTGGAACTAGTTCTTATAGACCAGGCTGGCCTTGAACTTACAGAGATCCACCTGCCTCTGCCTCCTGAGTGAGTGCTGGGATTAAAGGCGTGCACCACCACCGGCCAGCAAGAATTTTATTATCAATCTGCCATTCATAAATTTAAAAACTCAAACAGGTCACTGAGAAACAACTGGGAAAGCACTAATAGATAGAAAAGAAAAAGGTATCACCTGGTGGAGATGGGTCACAAAACTCAGCCCCCCCCAAAATCACCAGAAACAAAACAAAAGCCCAGCCCAACTCAACGCAATGACACCCCCCCAGAACACTCCAGTGTCACAGGATGAATAAATAGTAAAGCAATCTTGTACCCTAGAGGTGGAGTCAGGCACTTTAAGATCTAGGCTAGCCTGGGTTACAGAGTGAGACCTTGCATAAGAAAAAAAAAAGTTGGAGGAGGAAGGGGCATGATGGGTAATGCCAATAAGAGCAAGGAAATTGATATTTTTTGAAGTTCTATAATTAAACTATCAGGTTTATAATAAGTCCAAACACAAGAGTAAGAAAAAATACAAAATGAAATGACCTCACACAGATGTAAATACAGCTACTCCTTAGGTTGCCCGTTAATCCACAAGTGGCACATCCATCTTATTTACAGTGTTATACCCCCTGCCATGATACTCCATTAGAGAGTCACGCTACAGACTCCATAGTTAACACTGTAGAAACCGTCACTTCTTAAACATGACTTTCTCTCTATATTCCCCTTCTGGCTCCCTTGCATGTCTAAGAGAAAAAAGTATAATTAAATTTCTTACAGTCATAGATATTTCTAGAAAATGTGGCTTAAATATGAATTGATATTTGAAGGGCAGAACATGGTTAAATTTATGTTCCATTTTCAAGAAATACTTTAGCATCCCTGTGCTCATCATCTTAGTTCTCTGTGAGCAAGAACTTCTTACATGCTTTTTAAATCTGTGCAGAAAATCCATGTCACAATTACCCATTGAAAATGTCTATTCTGTCCCAGAGAATGGATGCTCAGTCACACTCACAGACTGACATTTTGGTTTTCATGGCCTCTTTAACCATTTATCTTTACTCCACCCTCCTCTTTGAGGTAGAGGATTTCAAAGTCCAATTAAATTCTGACACCCTGACCACATGTACATACTCAGCAACCTTCACAATCCAGAACATGAATAGAAACAAAAGTATTTACTAAAACGAAGACAGAAAAACAAGGGCTTTGAAGCCTTAAAGGGCAATGTTCTTCGGTCTTTTTAAAAAGTGAACTTATTTAGTGTACATAAGCACGTGCATACACATACATGTGTGAATATGCCATAGCCTGCATGTGAAGTCAGAAGACAGCTTACAAGACTCAGTACTCCCTTTCCCATGTGAGTCACGGATACCTGGCTCAAGATGTCTGGTTTGGCAGCAAGCACCTTTACTTGGTGAGCCATCTTGCCAGCCCAGGAGGCAATGCTTTTAACTGTCAAAATTAATAACTAAGTTTAAGTGGGGAAATAGTTTTTGGTTTAAAAAGACTGACAATGGATGCTTATACTTTAAAGGGTTGTATTCCAGGACAACTTAAAACAGATTTTATGTTTATGTACTGCGATGCTTTCAAGTATGTCTGTGCACCACGTGCATGTCTGACACCATTGGAGGTCAGAAGAGAGCATCAGATCCCTTGGAACTGAAGTATGATTCATCATGAGGATGCTGGGTCCTCTGCAAGAACAAGTGCTTCTAACCACTGTGCCATCTCTCTAGTCCCCAGAACAACATTTAAAACAATTACTAAGGGGGCTGGAGAGATAGCTCAGTGGTTAAGAGCACTGCCTGCTCTTCCAAAGGTCCTGAGTTCAATTCCCGACAACCGCATGGTGGATCATAACTATCTGTAATGAGGTCTGGTGCCCTCTTCTGGCCTGCAGACATACACGCAGACAGAATACTGTATACATAATAAGCAAATAAATTAAAAAAAAACAATTACTAAAATATGAGCCATCAACTTGAACCATTTGTTTACAATATCCCCCCCTCATTTTCTATGTAGAGAAGCATAATATGAAGTTACCTGAGACCCTTTAAACTTTAAATTCCCACGTCCTATGTTTGTCAGGAAAATGTTTATTATTACTGAATAAGCAGCCAATACTACAGAGAATTAGTGAATGGGTAACCTGGAAGTGTTCAATTTTCTAAATACAGATATATAGTAAGCAATAATTGGTTGGGGTGGCAGGAAGGCTAGAAGTCAAAAGGACAAAAACTGTAAGAAGGGGAAGCAGAGTGGTTGGAGAGCACACAGGGCCTCAAAATACTACTAAAAGGCATTCTGGTGAGCAAGGATTTTGAGGTCAGAGAGCTCTCAATTCAAACTTAGATTCCATAACTTAAAGATGGGGGCAGGTTTTCAACTCCTCTGAGCTTCAGGGTTTAAAAAGGGGTAACAATTCATCTCAACATTGCATTTAAAACTGGCAACACACAGCTAGTGCTACACTCCCCGGTGCAGAGACCAAACAAAGATTAACGTAGTATTTGCTCTTCCTCCAACTTTTGAGTAGAAAACTTGAATTAAAAAGAAAAAAAAAGCATGTTTGGGACTGCACATTTGCCTAGCATATACTAGGCAAATAGTCCTGTGTTAGATCTCTAGTGCCAGGGGTGGGGGATGGGGTTCTTCTATCTGAAAGCGCATAAGAAACAAATTGGACATTTAACATCTTTACCTGGTGCTGGGTGTGTGGTGCACATGTGGTATCTGTACTCAGGAAGTGAAGGAAGGATTCTGAGTTCCAGGTTAGGCTGGGCCATACAGACAGACTGTATCAAAACAAAATCCCAATTTAATATAGGAATGAAGGGATCTGCTTTGTGTGTGTGAATTTAGGATTATGATTGCCTCACAGGTTCAAACATTTCACAAGTAAGAACTTGAAACAAGCATGTACTGGCTGAGTTCCAAAGGCCTAATGACAGTTTCTCAAAGCTAAGCCCCATGACCTATGCTGAAGTGAGCAGAGTTTAAGGTAACGTGGTACTTTGCTGTTCTAGAAGGCAAAGGGAATTACTTAGAGTTGCACACTTATGAAATTACTAGCATTAAACAATAAAACCCTGCAAGACAGAACCCTAGCACTGATCCTAAGATATTCTCTCTGGAAAGGAACCTCCATAACAGGAGTATTGGCAGTCACAGGGCAGATGAACTCCAGACTCCTAGGAATGAAGGACATCACCATTAAATTCTTAGTGAAACCTGTCATACACTGGGCAAGCATTTGCAAGCTGAGGTCACAACACAAGAATAAAATTTTACATGTATGGATCCTGAGCTCATGGGTACCAAAAGGTTCAAAAGAAGGGTTCAGGTTCCACAATCTTTGTAAGTAATAATTTTACGCCATGTGACTAAGAACATATTTATTCATGGAGAGCTTATGAACTCAGGCTTCTGAAACTGTCAAACACACAGAAAAGAGAATGTTTACACCTGCCAACATCCACCAGGACCCATAATAGCTTTAAGAATAAAATATCTTTTCCACATTCAGGAATAGAGTGGGCTTTAATATGAATTAGTATATTGTTCAAAATATACTAATATGAACAATTGCATCAATATGTTGAAGTATATATGGGGGACTGCTGGACACTATCTGGTATCATGTCATTGACCCTAAAACTGATTTATACAAATTTCAGGCAAGACTCACTGGTAATTAAAGTTTTGCTCTGACAGTATCAAGGCTTTCTGAAGAGAAAAGGGAAATCAGACAAAAATCACTTTTGTGTTTTGCAATACTAGGGACTTAAGTGTATAAAGTTTACCTTACAGCAACAGGCCTAGAGAGTTATACAAATAAATTA
>LOJH01000174.1:33184-35684 GCA_001685095.1 Ellobius talpinus | reverse complement strand
ATGAACACAAGACCACTGAATGGACTTATTCTGAACAAAGACAGAAATTTCCCAATCTAGGCCCGGAATCAAGGTAGAGGTATCCTAACAACGCATTTTAACTGTACATGTTTATGGATGGGGTGTGAGATATAAACCTAAGTTATGGAAAAGCCTCGAACTAAAATTTTCTGTAGTATTTCAATAAAGTCAATGAAAAGATAACATAAAAATTAATGTTCTCAGTTTTCTTTCATAATTAAAAAACATGAAGGTTGACAATTAGGTACAATGTGATTATAGATTTTAGAGACTGAGCTGACAGTCAATAATGACTGTCCATTTAAAACTACAATAAATATAGAGCTCATCATGGCTCCCACACAAATCTCATAAACGTTAGGGCTATGAGCAGATAAGATGCTTGAAAATGCAAACTAGCCAGGAGTGGTGGTGCACACCTTTTGATCCCAGCACTTGGGAGGCAGAGGCAGGTGGGTTTCTGTGAGTTCAAGGACAGTCTGGTCTACATAGCCAGAGCTACATCAGACAGACAGACTGACAGACAGACAAAAAGGGCAAACTATATGCAAGACATCTCATGGCTTCAAATATTACCTGGACCCCTCTCCACTTTCATCTGTAAGTGTTTCTTTCAAGCTGAAGATTCAGGAGACTGCTGTCAACCTAAGGCGGCTTATGAAGCAGCTGTGCTTTCTTTCTTACACTTTATCGAGAATTAAAGGGAGTGTCCTTTCCATACAGGAATTGCAAGGCTACAGGGTAACCGGCAGAGGAAAGCTATACATAAAATACTACAGGGTTCATCCCTGCTTTTGAGAAGGACCAATGTCTTCTGTAAAATGTAAATAAGTAGTATTTAATAAAAAGGTCTAAGACTACAATTAGTATTTATACCCAACCCATAATTACTGACTGAAATTCAGTTGCTTTTAGCTATAAAAGGAAAAAAAAGGCTAGCTTCACTGTATTACAGTGGCTCTCACATGGAGACAGCGGGACATGCAGGCGACACTGGAGCACAGTTTGAATCAGTATCAGACACTTGTACCAGATTCTGAAGGCAAGCCTCATAGTCACGTCACTGGCAGACAAAACTACTGTAAGAACTAAAGATAAAGAGCAAGAAATAGAGAAATGGTCGCAGATCAACAAAAATAACTTTGAGTTGTTTTTCCAAAGGTCAAGCAGTAAATGAGGCCAGGAGAGGCAGCGTGAAATCATGAGACACACAGAACACGTTTAGCAGTAAGAAAGGAAAACTCACTGTTGCCATGCTAGTGGAGGCTGCTATTGCAATAAACATTTTTGCAGTTACATATCTTTATTTGATGATTTGGCTCAAATTTGAAGCAATGAACTAGAAGACAGGATGTGGGCCAATAAAAGGAACCAGGAAGTTGGTTGTGTTTCCACTGGAAATTACAGAAATCATTATTCAATTAGAGTGGTTAAGGGGACAATGAAAGAAAATAGGTGTCAGAACAATGTTAAAACAAGCAAGAATGGGATGAGAAGGTCACCATCTGGGAGCAAGTGAAAGAGACTGATGAGCAGCAATGAGCAAACTTATCTCCTCACCCAAGAGCACGGAAGAAATTACACCACCATGCCAGATGCCAGAATGTTTCTAACTGTATGCCACTGAAGTAGAAGGTGGGAAAAGAAAGACAAAACAACAACAAAGAACAAACCTACACCACACTGCACAGACACACAGCAACATGGGTAAGGAGTGTAGGAACACTGGCTCCAAGTACATGAAGACAAAAGGAACAGATGCTCAGTTGGCCAGCTCTCAATGAAACTCATTAAAACTGTCACCCTGTCCTTGGATTGGTGCTCAGGCTAAGTTTTTGCCTTGTTTAACCAGAAGTAACTCACTTGTGATGAAGTGAGAGCAGCGTGTCGGAAAAAAGGACTGAAAGAATATTTTTTTGGATCCCTGTCTCCAGACACCAATGCTTTAAAACAGGCCCAAGTAGCACTTAGAAATTATTACTAAGTAACTGAAGATTAAGTGTAAATTATGTTACTCATCTTTTTTGTAGAAAATTAAGATGTGACCTTAAGACACAGTTTGATGAACTTACCTTTTGTAGTTATAATTTAAAATAAATTCTGACATTTCTCATATGGCTAATTCCAATGGCTATAAGCTATAAGTTTTTAGCAAATAAAGCAAGACCAGAGATTACCATGTGTTTTAGGAAATATACTAAAAATTATTGTTGCTCCTATATCCTGAACTACCTAACTGTGAACAGAGTCTTCATGAACAGAGTTAGAACCCTAAGTAAATCTATGAATGGATTAATGAGAGATCCCAGAGGGCTTGGTTATTCCTTCCATCCTGAGATTATAGAAAGGCTCCATCTATGAAGAAGAGTGAATTTTTTTTGTTTATTTGTTTGTTTGTTTTTCAAGACAGAGTTTCCCTGGAGCTTTGGAGCCTGTCCTGGAACTAGCTCTTGCAGACCAGGCTGGCCTCGAACTCACA
>LOJH01000174.1:13422-24790 GCA_001685095.1 Ellobius talpinus | reverse complement strand
GCCTTGAACTCACAGAGATCCACCTGCCTCTACCTCCCAAATGCTGGGATTAAACTCGTGCACCACCACCACCTGGTAGAAATGTAGAATTTTTAAAAAATTTATGGAGGGGAGCTGGGCATGGTGGCTTATAGCTGTAATACCAAATTAAGTAGCTGAGGAAAGATTGTTTCAAGTTCAAGGCCAGGCTGAGCTTCAAGGTAAATGCCAGGCTAGCCAGGACCCTGTCTCAAAGAACAAAACAAATTTCTGAATGCTAGAATAATTCATTTCATTCAAATTTTCCTCTCCTTCATGAATGACTTTTAATATGCTCAGGAGAACATTAGGTAGATCCAGGAAGCTTACTCCAGCACTAAGTGTCCAGAGTAAAGACTTGCTAGGATATAGCCTACTTTTTGGCAATTCATCTGTAAAAAGGGTACATAACCATTTTATGGTTATGTTCCAAAAAAACCCAATGTAGATAAGTGACTAAAATTTGCCAGTCTTTGACCACTCCATAGTAAAAGTCTCAAATGTTATTTATTATTATAAGATTCCTTCCAGTTTGAAATCAAACCAGTGAATAGCTGCAGGCAAGCTAGGCTTTGTCCCCATGCAACATTTGAAAAGGTAGCTTCATTGCTGAACCAGAGGCAGAGAGTTTTGCGTTGGAGTACTTTAATATGCTTTTATATTGCATATAAAGCACATAAGCATAAACCAGTAAGATGCCTGGCTGAAAACTACCTTCTTTGTGAAAGCAGGCTGTAATTCTGAACAAGTTTTCAATTTTCACACTGCTGCTAGGGTAAAACATTTTAAAGAGTTTAATTTTTTACAATGGATTCAATGACATAGGATTATCTAACAAAGTAATGGCTAATCAATAGAAGGTTTAGTTGTCAGGTGAAACATATAACACACTAAAAGGGATTGATTGCCAGGCTTCTCCTTATTTACTAGAAGGTATATATTTAAAATGACACAAACTTGTTACCAGGCTGCATTCTTTTAACCTTGCAAAGGGCTGCTTAAGAAATCTGTTCAACAGCCCTATAGCAAAACAAGATAAAGTATAATGAAAATGCTTAGAGACTGGGGGTGTGGTGGGGGAAACAGGGACCTTTAGATATATAGTAACATCAAATAATGTCCCAGGCAAGAATATGGGCTAGAAAAATCAAATTACAAAACAACTCCAGGGAAGCTGGGACTGGGCCTTCCAAACGCCACCCAGACTCCGCCGAATCCCAACCGAAGACACAAAGCTCTAACTAACTCAGTGCTTCTCACCCTTCTGACTGTGGCCACCCTTTAATACAGGTCCTCGTGTTGTGGGGGACCCCCAACCATAACATCATATTTGTTGCTACTTCATAACTGTAATTTTGCTACTGTTATGAATTATAATGTAAATATCTGACATGTGACCCCTGTGAAAGGGTCAACTGATTCCCCAAAGGGGTCACGAGCCACAGGTTGAGAACCACTGCTCTAACTGCTTTCCTTCCATGTTGACCTAAGAACAGACTTAGAATGTGTGCAGCTGGGCACAATAGGCTTTCTATCTACCCCTTAAAAATGATGCATTCAGATTAAGCACTGAAAACAAAATGAATTGGGCCCATATGGACTTTGACCAGCATATAAGCTATTTCCTTTATAATTTATTCACAATATCTCAACTCTCTATATGAAAATACACTTTTTATGGTCATTACAACCCAGGAGTTCAATAATATGTTTTCTACTAAGTCAGTGATTACACAATTTATCAAAGAATGATTACACTGAAATAAAAGGAAACAAAGCACTAACCCTATACGGTCTTCTTTTCTCAAAGTAATTTTAAGAAAGCTGGTTATTAAATTGCTTCTTTTTGAAGAAGGATTTTTGTAGCTAGACACAAATTGCCAAACCATGCTGGGGTGTTTTTGTTGTCGCCCCCCCCAATGTTATTAGACTCTGAAGAATTCAGCAGAAGTGGGAAGTTATAGAAACAAATCACTTCACGAGATTCAGAAAGATCACTTTTGTCTTACTTAAGAGACCTACATTAATTACCTTTAAGATCTTTTACATACACTATTTAAAATATGTACAATTTATTTATTTATTTCAAATGAGGTGCTTCTTCCAAAGTATTAAATAATGTCTACAAATGCAAAAACATTTTTATAAATAGGTAATTAAAACAGATGACTAAAATTAAGTCAAGCTGCAAAACATTACCCAGAATGCATTGTTTTTTATTTTTAATAAACATCTCAGGCAATTTTTCCCCCCACTCAAAGCCCAAAGCACTTCAGGAAGAAGAAAGAGGAGGTAGGAAGTTTCAAAGGGTAAAACACACATATATAATAAAATAATGCTGAACCCTAAACTATTTACAAGAAAGTCCCTTAAGCATAGTTTGTCATGTTGCAATTACACCTTGCCTACTGCCAAGTCAAAGTGCTAACTATTGCCACTAGAGGGAGAAGTGCCTTAACACAAAGCAACAGCAGATAGGGAAAGGGCTTTCTTGAGCAATTATCAGAACAAAGCTCCCTTGGCTGTGTGTACCTTCTAATTACTCAATACAATTAAAATGACTAACCTAAAACAAATAGAAGAAAAAACTGCCTGCCTGATAGCAGGGACTTCATTAAACCTTTCCCCTCATTAATCAAATTAGAAAGAAGAGAATGCCATCATACTCAAACACTGGCTCTGGTAAAGGCAGTGAATTCTGTGAGGCGTCATTCCTTTATTTTAGGGAGAAGTGACTCTTTAAAAAGCAATGTTTTGGTATTTCCCCATCTGGATGCTGCCTGAAAACAAACTGTCCTCCAAAGAACAGAACACCGTATGTCTTCTCTCAGCTTATTGGTTTATGAATGACTTTTTGTTGCTGTTTTGCTAATACACACTCTGATGTCATTTTCTATGTCTGTGAGGTGTATCTTCTTCCTACTTGCCCAACTGTAGAAAGGAGCCAAGCCCATCCATGTTTCGATTGGTTCTTTTAACTTTATGTTCCTCCATGGTGATGTTTATAACAATGTATGGAGAAGAAAAATCTTAGGCAAGGGTAACAGTTACTTATTTTTCCAAAAGATCCACGTAATTCCTTTTGTACAGCCCAGTCATTAACAGAAGATAACAGATTCATTTTTCTTTTGGCTGATACTTTTTTTTCCAGCAGTCTGCAAGGTGTTGAAAACCTGGCAGCTGTTACCTCCGGGGATGAAGATACTTTTTTATTGTCCTTTGACAGTTTAACTCAGTGGGTCAGCACCTTTACAGACTGCAAAGTATCCTTGAAGAGGATGGAAGCTTGAATTACTGCTCCCTCCCTAATCAATGTAAACCCTCACTGCAGGTGAAGTTGCCATCTATAGAGGTGCACAGGGAAGGAAAATGGAATGCCCTGAGCCAGATGGTTTTTATCTTGTTTTTAAAGAATAAAGGAACAAGCTAACAAGGGAGACAGCTACTTTGTTAGCTTCTTGGCCTCTCTCATGGCTTTGAATCCCCAGGGTTCCAGCTACACAAGAGAAAGAATACAGGAAAATGTAAACACTTAAAGAAATATAACTAGAGGGCTGGCATCATGCTGCTTTCAAAGAGATGAGAGAGCTCCACTCAATGCTTTATTTATCACTGCCCACGTTCTCAGGATGGTAAGTGGACACACACACAAAAGGGGTGGAGGACGGGAGAAGAATTAGGCAGCAGTCAATTTACTCAATTACTGAGAAAAGGAGAAGTGACAGATCCTATTAGCCCCAATGTGAACAAACAAGAGATGCATGTGGTAATGTTACATTTTCAAAAAGTAAAGAACACTTTCACTATCTTCTCTGGCCACCCCCATCACACACGAAATATAAAACAGTGGTTATGGTTTCTATAGCGTCACAGTTTAGGAGTAAAAGCAGAAAGAAAATTGTATCTATGATGCACTTTTTAAAAGTTCATACTTAATGCCAAATGATGACAAAACGAGTTGTTTCACAACTTTCTCCTTCACTATTTCTGGTAATTTCTCTGTCAAGTTTTCAAAGTGTTATTATGGTAGTCTTAAAACACAGGCCCAAAGGAGTCTTTCCTTTTGTGCTTTAAGAGAGGGTTTGTAGTACAAGATTGCTATTATTTCTGTTTTAAATGGTTTTTAATTCACCAGTGAAACCACATGAACATTTTGATAACAAAGATATTATATTTAATAGACATAACTTTCTTTTTACCTTGTGCTAACTTTGTAAGCTGTATTTTCAAAGAATCTTCCCATTTTATCTAGTCAATTTTTGGCATTAAGCTATTTATAATATTCTAATATTCTTTTAATGTCTCTAAGAATTATAGTGATAGCCCTTTTTTCAGCTCCTCCAATATTAAAGCAGCTTTTCAAACTAATATTAGTGGCCATGTCCCATCACCAGTGGCGAGCCTTTGCCTGAGAATAAATGATATAAACTATAAGGTTTAGTTATCACAATATTAGGTTGTTAAGAGTACAAATGAATTTTTTATATTTAAGGGTAAGAGATTTCTTAAATCGTATTAATTTCAACTGAAGAGACTGGCCCCCATGAAGCAAACACTCACTTTAGATTGACTGGCCTAGACATCTTTTTATCTATAGATCATGACAATAGGCAAACAAAATAGCAAATGGCATTTCCTTATTGTCAAATGCAACAGAGAAAAAGAGGAGTTTAAACAGCTTGTGTATTATGCACTAGATTAAAAAAAACAGCAGTGGGGTAATCAAGTTCAGGGCAGTCCTGGACAGCTGCCCTGTGACCCGCTTCTATTGACCCCTGCTATTCATCACTCTTTCCCAAGATTGAGAGGGCAAGCTCCTAGGGAGTGACCACCACAATAGACAGACACAAGCCAACAGTAATCTGGTTCAAGCAAAAAACCAGATGGCACTGCAATAAATTTACAAATCTGCATTCATGGGGCTGTTTTTACACCCAGAAGCTAAAAGGCTCTGAGGCCCCAGGAGGATCTCCTACTTCCCTAATTCTAAAGGCCATTTCTCTTTCCAAGAACACTGAGTTCATGCTCTTCACAAAGAGAATGGAGATAAAACCCTTTACAAAGAAGGGGGGGTCTCATGACCTAATTAATCTCCAGAGCTTGGATCTCAACCCTGAATGGGAGTTATTAGAAAAATCATTCTGAAGAAATGGGGGGGGTTAAATTAAAGTGGAGGGAGTGACGAGAACCCGCTAAAATAGCAACGGGTAAAAAACATTAAATCTCTTTCAAATACTGCACACAACAGATCTTGCAAGAAGAAAATGATTCAATAATGTATGCATTTATTTTTAAAATGAATCAGATTAGTCCCATGTGTGACCTGCTGGTCCATCTGTATGTGCTGGACTTAATAGGCACGATTCTCTCTCTTGCTTCAGTTTGAAGTATGAGAGAGATAAATTTAGTTTAATTTTCAACAGATCAGCCTATCCATTTTCCAAATGGACCATCTGGATCAGCCTATTAAAATTAATTTATAACTTTGCAGAGTGAAAATTCGTTTGTTAGCTTAAATAAAGTTGCCAAAACTTTTTGTCGCATCACTGTTTTCTGACAGTTGCTTCTGTGTAGTGGGCAGAGAGTCTCCATCTCCAAGTTTACCTTACTCAACAGTGCTCTGACCATTCAGCATATAGATCTGGTATCTATCTCCAAATAATTAAACTGATCAGTTCAACATCAATTTGTTTGTTTGTTTTGAAAGCTTTCTATATTGACTCAATTCTATTTAAAACAATTATTTTTATAAAAAATGGAAAGTGCCTATCCAAAAAAGAGTTAACATACACTAAATGAAAAATGATTGTGGCATGCTTTCAAGTGCTTTCCTTTTAGGTTAAAGCTATGAAAACTGGACTCTGGAGGCAGAAGTAGAAATTTTTTGGAAATAGTAAGGTCCAAGTTCCAAATCAATGAGCAGTTCTGATCAAGCCCAAGCTCTTCAAGCTTCCATTAGTTTCATCAGTAAATTGGAAATCATATATCTACCAACTCAGCAGGGTTATCACAGGATTAAATGAAATAAATATGTTCATTGTGGGTATCCATCAAAAATCACATCACTGCTCTCCTGTGTCCTAAAACAAGGCCATAAACACAACAAATTAAAATTATTTGTATTACTGCTGGTACTCATTTTATACAATTTGATACTAAAAATGACTGTGACACTTATTTTCTAGCTATAATTAATAATTTAGTGACCCATTCTGTTCCTAGTAAATAACGAAGTATTAACAGGTTACAGTAGTGAGGACTTGTTTTCAGTCACTATTTTGGATACTTTAATTAAAAAAAATCATGGGCTGGAGAGATGGCTCAGCAGTTAAGAGCACTGGCTGCTCTTCCAAAGGTCCTGAGTTCAACTCTCAGCAACCACATAGTGGCTTGTAATCATCTGTAACAAGATCTGGTGCCCTCTTCTGGCCTGCAGGCATAAATTCAGGTGGAACACTATAATAAATAATTAAATACATCCTTAAAAAATCATTAAGACTGAACTTTTACAAGTAATATACATTACCACTGGGAAGCAGGGCACAGAAGCCTGAGGAAAAGGGGTTTAAAGTTTTCTCTTTTTCCCCCATGTGTGTGTATTATGCAAGCATGTGTGCATTATGCAAGCATGTGTGCATGTATGCAGAGATCCTCAATCACTCTGCACCTTATTGAGATTCCCTCCTGGGATCCCCTGTCTCTCTGCCTTCACAGTGCTGGATTACAGGCGGCCTGTCACACTCATGGGTTATGGGGATCTGAACTCTGGTCCTCATGTTTTCATAGCAAGTACTTTAAACACTGAGCCATAGCTCTAGTCCCACAAAAAAGGTTTTAAAGTTACCATCTACAGTGGAGTTCACTTCTAGAAACAAAACAAAACAATACAAATTCAAACTAAAAGAAACTACCTTTGTTACAGAATTGTATTATTATCATTATTATTGTTATTACTATTACTACTACTACTATTAAAATGTATGATGAATGTTGGCCAGGCATGAGGTACAGGCTTATAATCCCAGGACTCAGGATGCTGAGGTGGGAGACCTATAACATCAAGCCTTCTGGCCTGGGTTATTTAGTGAGCTATTTAATTTAAAACTAAAATGTATAAATAATCTTTACTGAGAAATATTAGTGTTAACTATTCCATGACCATTCTATAAGGTACTTAAGGTCATCTTGCCTAAACAAGACCTCTTTAATTCAATTTATTTACTATATATACAGACTGCCTTGTACTTTTGCATCCAGAATATCATTTTGTTGTTGTTGTTGTTTTGTTTTCTTTTGTTTTTGGAGACAGGGTTCTCTGTGTAGTTCTGGCTGTCCTGGAACTAACTCTGTAGATCAGACTAGCCACAAACTCAAAAAGATTCTCCTGCCTCTGCCTCCTGAGTGCTGGGATTAAAGGAGTGCACCACTACAGCCCGGCTACATCGAGGATATTTTTAAATGATTGAGAAGTATGTTACCTGATTGAAATTGATGGCTATGGCCAGACCAACTTCAGAATACAGGGCTCTTGATTTAAACTCCAGTGTTTAAAGAACGATAGTCAAGGGTTTCCTGTCTTTCGCTTTGTTGTTGGAAGCTTTTTATTTTAAGTAAGACTGAATTTCATACCTGTCTAAGTGAATTCTTCTCTGGTATTATCTTCCTGGGGGGTTCGCCATTATTACAGTCTTCTCTCTCTGAGGAATTCTGTGAAAGAAAGTAAGCTTTAATTCAGTTCTCATTATCTTCAGTCTTATTCTGTGGGAGTAAACTGAATTACGTTTCTAATTCTGTAAGCGAGAACACCATGTATATTTATGCATTTGAAGATTTATATACATACACACATGTAAAGGAAATCATATGCCCATGTATATAAATAAATTCACATTGGGATCTGGGTGGAGGTATTCTGTCTATTTAAGCACTACCCAGAAGAATCACATTGACTAGAAGTCTAGTTTATCAGACTTTGACACTGGGCTGATAAGGAAGTCCTAGGTCACATTTAGCTGATGATAATTTAAGCCATGATTATTATTTTCTCTTTTATGTAATCAGTCTTCAACTACTGTGACTGTTTGATACTTAGTCTGAACTCTTAGAAGGATCAATCTCTTGTTCTCACCTCACATTTGATTTTCTTTTTTACACAAAAGCAGTATAGTTCTTATTAACACAAGTAATATTTACTCTAGGATTTAAGATTAGGGTCCATTTATTTGTCACTATCACTTCAAATAGTAGCTACAAGATCCTAAAACATCAATGGGATTTTTATATACCAAGGAGAAACAAATTAAAAGCAAATTCAAGAGTGTTCAAAATCAGTTGAGTATGGTAGCTTATGCCTTTAATCACAGCACTTAGAAGGAGACAGGCAGGAGATTCTCTGGAGTTTCAAGTTTGAGGCCAGCCTCATCTGTCTAATGAGACCCTCTCTAACAAACAAAACAAGGACAACAAATGTTAACCATTTACAAAACAAACACAGAAAATACCAATTACATTTATTTGAATTCTCAATTAACAGTAATAGATTACAGTTCACAGCTGATAAATTTATTACATTATAGAAAATCATCACATTCTAACTGGAGTTACTTTATTTTTACATTTAGGACACATTTCCTGAATCTAAATATGAACTTATCTGGAAAATTTCATACATGTATAAAATTATTATTTAATCACCACTGTGCTATAAATCAACATAAAATACATTCTGTCTTGGGAGAAAAGAAAGGAATGAAACTGCCCAAGGAGTAGGGAGAAGTAGTTGAGTTAATGACTATAGAGTACTACAAATGAGGAAACCAGGTAGTGTTGTTTTTGAGACATGGTCTCACTCTGTAGCATTGGCTGGCCTAGAACTCACTATGTAGAAGATTCGTGGAGATCTGCCTGTCTCTGCCAGAGTGTTGTGATTAAAGGCTAGGTGTTATTGTTAAGAAGAATTTTTTTGTTTGTTTTTGTTTTTCAAGATGGTTTCTCTGTGTTTTTGGAGCCTGTCCTGGAACTCGCTCCTGTAGACCAGGCTGGCCTCAAACTCACAGATATCCGCCTGCCTCTGCCTCCTGGGTACTAGGATTAAAGGTATGCATGTGCCACCACCACCCGGCAGTTAAGCAGAGAAAAAGGAAGAAAAACCTGTAAACATTGTTCAGAGTTAGTCCTTTTTTGATAGATTAACCAAACACTTATTTTGGCCAACCCATTAAAAGAAAGCCAACCAGAATGAAAAACCCAGCACAACAGTTACATAAAACAGAGGTAGCAATGCTAAGTAATTAGGCTATAAGGGGCAAGGAACTGGTTGTTGCCGAATATTGAAGGAGAAATGTGGAGTGTCAGTAAATTAGAGATGAATAATCATTCCAACATGAGAGTAACAACGAATGAAGAAATTGTCACATGAGCCTAATAGGTCACCTTGGTGGTCCTCAGGAACCTCACCACTAACACCCAGAAGAGTTCAATTACTTACTGTCTGCACCCTATGAGAAGGAATCCCAACAAGAAAAGTACCCAACTGCTCCAGTAAATTAAGTTACAGGCAATAAACTCAAGAGTAACTAGTTAACACGGGAGAATCACCTAGGGGCTACTAAAGTAGCAGGTGAACCTTTTATAAATAGTAGGGCTGTTACATTAATTTCAAATGTATCCCCCTAAGATACTTAAGAAAAAAAAAAGAGTAACTCTACAGTTGGAGAAATCTGGCAAATAACCAGCTCCTAACCAGTGGTTCAGCTTTCCTTTTGGTCCCATACTTAAGCTCCCATTACTCATTATTTTACCCATTACTTTTTTGTTTTCAGCACATGTGAGTTTCCAGTAGAGTTTTTTCCCCTTTGATTCAATTTTAATATACTCAAGACTATTTCTGCATTCCAACTGCCTCTCCTCTAGTCCAGACCAACAATATTTACTTTTGACAAGCTCTGATAGCCTTGCTTCAGTCTGTACCTGACACAGCATACACACTACTGTCAGAGCTGCCATGCTAAAAAGGTTATTTTGCTACTCAGAAACCCTTTAAGTCAGGCGTGGTGGCACATACCTTTGATCCCAGCACTTGGGTGGCAGAGGCAGTGGATATCTATAGATCTCAGGCCAGTTTATCTACATAGCAAGTTCCAACACAGCCAGAGCTATATAGTAGAGAGATTCTGCTTCAAAAAATAAAAAGAAACCTCTTATAGCTCCCTGGTACTTATATAATTGACCCAAACTTAAATCATTACAACACTAGTAATTTGGCAAGACAAAGCATTGCATCATTTGCATAGCATTATTTATCATCCATCAAAATAAGAATGTACTTGTTCATTCTTGTGTTTTGCTAATGCAAATTCCTTTTCTTCTCCCGACCCGCATCTTTCTTTTCTTTTCTCTCCCTATCTTCTCTTTCTCTTTGCTCCACCTTTCACTCTTCCTCCTCCTCTATGACCCTACCTCCTCTCAGACAGGGCCTCATTATTTAGCAGCCTCTATCTTGTGACAATACTCCTGCCTCAACCTGAATTGCCAGGGTTATAGGTATATGTCACTATACCTGGCTCTTTTTCTCTCTGAGACAGCTTTGTTCTATAGTCCAGGCTGACCCTACACTCAGTATATAGTCAATGATGACCCTGAAATCTCATTCCTCTCATTTCCCAAGTGCTTGAGTTACAAATGTATAACATCACACCTGGTTCACTTTTGCTAACTGTATTTGCTCAATATAATAGTAGCCTTTCCCCTTAATCTTTTGATTTATTAAAATCTCAATTCAAAGTTTGGTGAGAGGGCCCAGTGAAAGATGTTTGTCACCAAGACTAATGACCTGAGTTCAATTCCTGGAACCTATGTGGTGTAGGATGATAATCAATTCTTGCAAGCTATCCTATGACCTCAATATATGCCTATCCTGGTATATAAGACTTTAAACATCACCCTCCTCCACACACAGAGAATAAAATGAAATAAATGCAATTAAAAAAAAACTTGATTCAAGTATCAACTAAAATACCATTACAAAAAAGTTGGTGATTATCATTCCCTGGGGGAATTAATGTCTCTGAATAATGGTTTCCAATTTGGCACTTTTCAATATTATATATCTTGATATATTGGATCTCTTACACTCATGAGTTGAAGCTCTCTACCCTCTATTAGTGCTGGAGGTTGCTAGGTAAGTGTTCTACTACTGAGCCACATTCCAGTTCTCCATGTCATATTTGTGTATGAATATGCCTTCAACCTATGCTGTGAAATTCCTCCAAGACTGGCCATTTTTTTCCAATTCCACATTCTAACTGAAGAGAACTGACCTCTTCAAGCTGTCCACTGACCTACACACACA
>LOJH01000174.1:0-13356 GCA_001685095.1 Ellobius talpinus | reverse complement strand
ACACACACACACACACACACACACACACACACACACACACACACACAAAAACTTTCCTGGAACCAAACACCCTTCAGTTTGACTTTTGAGTCCTTCTAAAACATAATATACCTAGTTACTTCCCTCAACTGTATTATATTCTGCCTTTGTCAAACAAATCTCTTCATATGCCACACAAACTTGTTTTATGACATTGAATCCGAGTGAAAGATTCCTTAATTCTACTCTAGCTCGACTGACAATTATGAACACAAGAAAATTATTCAAGCTCCAATATCCTTAAGATGAGGTTAAACTGTCATCTTCACTAAGAACAACATAACCATTCCATCTTATTCTACTGAAAACTCCTTAACATTTTAATCTTGATTCATATAATCTGGTGTTCAGATACATTGTTACTCTCAACTAATCAGTAAGGAAGGATGCTTGGTAAAGTCACGTACTTCCCTCCACAGCTCAACATATTTCATAAAACAGGGATGCTAGATGCTCAATAAATAAATAAGACCCACCTGGCATATGGTGATGCACAACTTTAATCCCAGAATTCCAGAGGCAGAGGGAGACAGATCTATGTGAGATCAAGGCCAGCCTGGTTTACAAGTGAGTTCCAGGCCAACGCAGAGAAACTGTCTCAAAAAACAAACAACAACAACAAAATAGAAACAAGCAAAACCAGCATCTTTTTCAAGATTGAATGGTGAGACGTAGCCTGAACTAGTTTGAATAGACATCACTTAGAAGTAAAACAAGTTTAAAAACTAGAAGCAATGTTTTTTCACTTTTAAAATTTTTTATAATTATTTTCTATTTTTTATAATTATTTATTTAACATATATGGGTATTTTCTCTGCAATGTTTACGCCAGGTACCCATGAAGGACAGAAGAGGATGTTGGATCTTGTGGGACTGGAATTACAGAAGGCTGCAAGCCACAGTGTGGGTGCTGGGAATCAAAATCAGGTCCTCTGAAAGAACAGCCAGAATGCTCTTAACCACTGTCATATATCTAGTCCCAATGTTAAAGTTTTCATTGGAATAATTAAAATGATTTTACAACTCAGATAGTTATTGTCTTAGAAAAGCAGGTACATTTCGGTGGATGTTAACACTGAGTTTGAACACTTTAAAAGTGGAATCTAGGCCAGAGAGATAGCTGATAAGGTAGAGACACTCGAACATGGATGATCTGAGTTCAATCCCCAGACACTACAAAACGGCAGGGAAGAACCACCCAAAAGTTGTCCTCTGACCTCCATATATTTATTCATCATGGCATGCACAAGTTTGCCCATATGCACAAACACTAAAAGAAGCAATTAAAAAACTAAAGTCAGAGCCAGGTGGTGGTGTTGCACGCCTTTAATCCCAGCACTAAGGAGGCAGAGTCAGGCAGATCTCTGTGAGTTCGAGGCCAGCCTGGTCTACAAGAGCTAGTTCCAGGACAAGTAGGGCTGTTATACAGAGAAACCCTAAAGTCAAAACCTAATTTTCCACTATCATGTAGAATGGCAAATACATATGAAAAAAAAGAACCTAAGACTAATTTCTAATAACCAGCTGCAAAATTATGTAATGACCTTTGCAAGCAACTGGAGTAATACTTTTTCCCATTAACTTGTTCTGTGACTTGGCAGTAACTTTAACTTCCAAATGCACATAATTTCCAATTTATAAAAACAGAAGTTATTCTTTTACAAGGTTAAAAGGTAATTTAGCTACATAAAGAATAAAAACTCTTTAGTTAAAAGTGACATCACACATACACACACACACAGAGAGAGAGGCAGCCTGATAATGCCTATAATCCTTATACTTGGGAGGCAAACACAGGAAGATCAATGAAAGTTCAAGGCCAGCCTAGTCTACACAGTGAGTTCCAGGCCAGCCAGTGCTACAGAGTAAGACCCTATCACCAAAGACAAAACAAAACAAACAAAAACCAAGCAAACAAACAAAAACCCACAAAACCTTGCCAGCACTCTGTGTGTGTATTTGAGCAAATTTAATTAATCTTAATCTTCCTGGGATAAATGAAAGAAGTATAGATTTAGAAGGCTTACTGGAAATTCCTATTAAAGGATCTGATTTTAGGGAAGTCCTCATAAAATAATCCTCTCTGGCATGGTTCCACAGACAATACTTCTCTGGCAACTTTACCATTTGGCATATTCTATTAAACGACAGCCACATCAAACAAAGTCTGCACACAGCGTTAAACTTCTATAGCGCCCCAGTCCAAGTTTTCAAGGAGTGTTATTTTTCAACAGTGTACAGATCCAAAAAGTGGTAGGAACCAGATAGAATGGGAAGCACTCACTGGGAGAGAATGGCCATCAGTACTGCCTTACTCCCTATGTCAGAAGTCAAAAAATCTGCCAAGTAGGTTTTTCCCCCTGCTACATTGTCTGACACTAATTATAAAAATACTACAGATGCAGCCTTTCTCAAAATGCAAAGGGACTGTATGTATTTGCAAAGAACAACTATTTTTTATGCTTCCAAATTCTTAATCCTGTTTGGAGCTGTCAGTGGGGGTTAATGGAAGCCCTGGATAGGAGAATTCCAATCTGGTTGGCAGATGGATAGGTTGGTTATAGCTGCATAACTATGTCTTGCCTGCAGGCACAATTCAGAACACTGTTAAAGCAATATAAAGTCTCTGTCAAGCTGAACCATTTGGATCAGTAGCAAGGAGAAATAATAATAAAAAAGAAGTTCATTTCTGGGCCTTGTGCATTTATGCTAGTATGCAGAAACTGATTAATTGTCATAGTGTGCTGGTCTTCTATACCTCAGATTTCTACTTCTGGAGGAGATTTTGCATGCTAATATAATCATTCTCCCTCTTGAGACATTAGCAAATAATCAAATGAAAAACAGGATCATAATTTACTGAGATTCAAGCAATTCTCTATGCAAATTTGACTTGTTATTGCTGCTGCCTCGTTAATCTGAATGCCTTTGACAAACTCCTTTGATTTATGAACTCATGACAACTCCAATGTGTATATATTTTGCTAGATTGACATTATCATTAAGAGTGGGTGGACTGAGCTCACATGAATGGCTGATTTTATTCGCTGGTGTCTGCTGCTCAACAGCTGAGCATCTCCTCCTCACAAAGCCCCTGAGCGGCAGGCTCTTCCCATCTTCCCATCCATTCATCATCTCGATGTTAATTGGCCCAGGCTTTAAGCAAATTTTCAACACGATTTAAAGGCACGATGACACTGATTACTGACCCTCTGCCATACGGTGCCTATTGATTAACCTGACAGAGATGATGAGCTTGAGGGAAACTAGGTGTGTGGGGACCTCAGGGGGAAAAAATATATTGTCTATGCAGGCAAACACTTGTCGTTACCTCACAAGTCAGAATCTGCACAGCACAAAGTCTTCAAAGACACTGCTTTGATACCTACAGCTAACACAGAAAGTGCTTTCTGTATTCAGAATTATTACAAATATGTCACGTCAAAAACACACGGACACATTTAGTATTTAGAACAATTCCCTAGATAGATGGTTGCCTTTCAACCAATTACACTTATGCTAGGGTGTGTGTATGTGTGTGTGTGTTTGTGTGTGTGTGTGTTTATATGTTAAATTAGAAGTACTGGGTGGCCTGGTAGTATTTCATTATATAATAAAAATAAAAATGAGGAAACAAACTTTAGGAAATAGAGGAAAGAAGGAAGGGATTAAATAATCAAGGCAAGTCCCACCATGAATAAAATAGGCTGCATTCTATCATGAAAAGAGATTTTTCTCAAAGAAAAAGGAAACCAACCTGATTTCAAAAATATTTTTTTCTTTGAATACCACAACCTAATTCTAACTGCCAAACTATTTAACACAGAAATTATGAGCAGAACATTTCCAAATAAAGCAAAATAGTACTAGATTCTAACAAACCTAAAGTCCTTAAAGTCTTGCTTACCTGTGTTCAACAACTACTGTGCAAACTGTACTTGGAGAAACAAAACAATCTTTGAGGTTAAGTGCTAGAGAACCTAAACTCATTATTAAGAGAAGAAAATAAAAAGGTTCAAATTAATAGCCAATGAGTATATATATTATTAGCAACAAACAAAAATCTGCTTAAGACGTTGCTAGATCTGCAAATGTACACAAGTTATACAACACACTACTGGGGTCAGGAAGAAAATCTTTAGATAGGGACAGTTATTATTTAAAACAAAGCCAACAAAATATCCTCCCTCTGACCATACACATCACCGTGCTTACTTACGAGTCCTGGGGGGACAGCCAATGTACAATTTTATACACAGGTATTTTGGAGCAGCAGTAACGGTTATTTCAAAGCTAAATAACAGAAAACTGATCAGTCTGACTGTAGTCGCTATTACAGTGACATGGGCTGTTAATGTAAGAGATCAAATGTTCAAGTCAAACGGCATTGGTGTCTGTTATTCTGGAACACGTAGCTCACTCCCTAAAAGCCTGACTCCTGCTCTTCTAAGATAAACAAGCTCAACTAAGTACTGAGATGCTCAGATAAAGACATAGATGAACTGCACCAGGGAATTACAAGGGAAGGGCACCAATGTTGCTTTTACTAACTTTCAAGTCAGGAAACATCTCAATCAAGACAATATTTTAACAGTATCATTAAAAGTCTAAATATGAGAGAAAAATAAATTTGCAGTAATCAAGATGGGGACCTCTTCCCAAAATAACTAAAACAGTTATCTCTATTTTCTGAAGAGGAGAGATGACAGCTGTCGGAACATATTTAGCTTTGTGACTTCTTAATCAAAGATTTGAACATCAACTTAGCAATGACTCTGAGTATACATAAGAATTTGTAATTAGGTTAACATATTCCATACCAGAATAATAGTCCATTTAAACATTAAACTAAGTTTTGGGGCTCTAAAGACTTAACTGAAAAGTCAACCATACTTTATTCCTTACCCTCCCAAATCTGTAGGCTGTGAAATTTTTAAAATATTTTATTTCTGTTGAACATGACAGTGCAGTCACCAAACTACAACAATATGGCTTAATATTTTCAAATTGAAAATAGAACAGCAAAGTAGGCCTGTATATGTTCCCATAGGTTGGTGGTTTTCTTGTCGGATTAGGGCCACTCTTCCTTTTTAAAATTTTTTTTCATACATATATTTCATGATTTAAAAAACAAAAACAGCCTGGTGTGGTGGCTAGCACCTTTAATCCCAGTATTCAGGAGGCAGAGGCAGGAAGATCTGTGTGAGTTCAAGGCCAACCTGGTTTACAGAGCAAGTCTTAGGGCAGCCAGGGTTACGAGAAAAATCTCAAAAAACCAAAAACCAAAAAACCAAAAACCAAAACAAAAACCAAAAAGAAACCAAAAACAATTCATAAGGCCAAATAAGCATAGTAAAATAAATATAAGCTTGCTAGAATTTGAGACTGAAAGACTGAAATAAAAAGCCAAGCACACCTAACATGTGACCCAAACACAAAACTTTTAAGTTTAAATGCACCTCAAAGAATATTTTGCCCTCTTCAAAATATTACCTTTCCTGAATATGTGTTTGGGACAATGTTTTTAAAGCACAATTTTCTTTGCTGTCTTTTTAATACACTATCTTATTCATACAGTTGTATACAAGTTAAGTGGCAAACAAACATTTGCTTCTCCTAAGAATGTCCGGTTAGTTTTGTAACTCAAAGGCATCTGCATTTTATAGAGCTTTTGGGATGTGGATCCATACCCCAGTGAACTGTGACTTCTGGCATTCCTGTTCCTCACATGGTCTTTGGTTTCTTCTTATTTTCCTCATCTTGGGTATCTTCCTGGATTGAGTATTACCAGTTTATTACAATGCAACACTATCTTCAAAGAAATTTAAGATTTCTTTAACTTGATAAACTGTAATATCCTCCAAATGATCACCATTTTGGAACAAATATAAAAAGCACCCCAACTAAATAAGTAGTTGCAAAAACAAAACAAAACCACAGATTGTTTTGTGTTCTGGTTTTGGTATTTATTTTTATTATAAACTTGCCTGTATTTGATCATCCTCTTATTTCCTTCATTATTATGAAATATTTGCAATTTTTCCTTTTTAATAAACTAGAACGCTTTTTTTAAAAAAAGAAATCATTCTAATCTTACTATCCTGTGACTGTTCCCACTTAACAAATATTTCTTAAATTTATAAACTCTGCTCTTTTCACTGATTTTTATAAATATTTGGTTTCCAAGACTGAAAAATTCGGTCCTGCATAGCTCTTAAATGTGTTTTAAAGAACAGAGGCACATTTAAGAAAAAAAAGATCATGTACCATGCTTTATACTCCCTGCTTTTCTCTTAAAATGCTAAGAATGCTAGCTATACTCTAATACTTGATCTTTTAAACCTTGCTTTTACTTTGTCTTGCCATCTCATTTCCTGATAATATCTATTATAGAAAGAAGGGGGAGAGGGTTATGTTTTTAAAAAAGAAAGCAGTTAACAGAACTTATATCAACTGGATCGTCGGGTCTCTAAGTAGGTTTACAGGGGGTAGAATTGGACTAAGAATTTAAATGTAAGAGAAGCATGCTTCTTTTCTGGAAGGGCCAAAGTCACACACCGATAGTTAATTTCCTCTAATGTTCATGCTAACATTATCAAACAGCAAAATGAAAATAAAACCAAAACAGATTAACTTGGAGTTCTATCAGGAGTGGTTTAATACATTTATTTGGGATGATGAAGTAATTTTACTTCCCCAGCAATAAATAATCTTGTTTGTGTTCTTTGTTTAATACAAGGCTTTTTGACAAATACCAGATTTTAAAAAGTATTTTTTCCAACAAAATAATAATAGAAATTCTTTCTATTTAAAAATGACAATTTAAAAGGATACGTTTATGTGTTCTAACAAAATTTATCCCCGAGGCTATGGTCTTAAGTTGTAATACTGGAGAATATCCATACACCTCTAATCATCCATTCTGCTAACGATACACCATTTTTGTTTACATTTCTGGCACTCTACAACTTGGTTACACTATTACTACTTTCCATAGTCTCTGTCTTCTATATGGAGAATCATATGAAATCTGCGTTGTTTATTTTTACAAAATTATTCCCTGTCATTAATCAAAATGAAGAATTTTCTTTGGTAATATTAACAATCCTTTGTTGGTTAAAAAACAAGTGAGAAACATTAATTCAGACATTCCTGGATTATTATAGTTTTGATCCTCACCATTTTGGAATAAAAATAAAAACCATGCCAACTAAATAGTTGCCAAAAATCCAGACAGAGGTAGGTAATTCTAATAATTTTATTATGAACTTACCAATATTTGATCATTCTCTTCCTATATTATTGAGAAATTATTCTATTCTTGTTATCCAGTGGACTTTCCCATAAATCACATATACGTACAATCTCTTCTCTCTCTCTTTTTTTTAATAAATGTTTGGCTTCTAAGGCTGAAAAACTTGGCCCAGTATATATAGCTCTTTAAAGTGGCCCTTCAACTCAATGGCATTTTTGGCATTAATAAATGGTCTTTCAGTAAAATCTGGTATTAGTTATCACAAATAGTATTTTGTCATTTTATGGAACTAAAATTAAAATTGTCTTGTCTATTTCAGAGTCTGATAAATATCAAACACTGATTTTAATACTACAAGAGGAAGCTCTGAAATCTGTAATATTCACGTTTCAATATATCCTGCCAAAATCCCTCTGTGAGAAACCACCCTTTTGAACATCCTTTTCTTCTGCAGACAAGGCTCCAGAATCAGCTGCCTCTCACTGACTGCTGTACAAAGGGCATTCTGGGTAGTGGTCAGTAAAGAAAGCAGTCATTTCTAAATGCCAGTGCTTCCCAACATCTCCTTTCCTTCTGAGTGGAATGAAGTCTGAGAGCACTGACTGCTGGGTCATTCAGCCCACGAGGGCCTGGAAAGGTTTCAAGAATAACAGAGGTCATGTAATTGCCAAAAGAGCATTAGCCACTCAATCATAATGGATAATTAAATGACCTACATGATTCCTGAAATAGCTGCTCTATATTTGGTCTATTACTTGCGTCCCTCAAGATAAGCTACTTGTCTGGTCTGCCTTGACCCGCAGAAGTCCAACCTGCGCCTGGAAACTAGCTGCATGCTTCTATTGCTTTGAAACCCCACCAGACTATGCTTTCAGGAGGACACACATAAAGAATCAATCTTGTATCCTTCTCCCTATTGTGCTCTCTGGAATACAAATCACTAAAGCAAAGAAAAAAATTAGTAAATCCTTGGCTTAGATCTTTGAGGGAATAGAAAGAAAAAACCAACCAAAAAACATAAGAACCATACAAAAAGAAAGTATTCTTTTCTTTTAAAAAAAGGTTGTACTCATATGCCTGAGAATTATTTTACATTTGATTACAAAGTTTGAGATATTTATTTTGTAGGTAGCAAGTCATTAAAATGCCAATTGCCTAGGCTGCATTTTTTTATAGTGCAGGCTATTGGACTCTTTACTGACCTAGTTTCATGGTTCATACAGAAAGTGAACTGCCTCTCAAAAATCAAATATATATGGTACCAATTGTTCACATAATAAAAGTAGCAAAAATATTACTCATATCTCTCAATAGTTTAACTCACTACAATACCTAATAAGAAAATACGAGCAAACAGAAGGCAGCTGTGTGGAATGCCAAAACTATCCTTGAGAATTGTGAGGAGAAAAGGTGTCTGCCTGTGGCCCTGGAGGTAACTGCACTAGCAAACACGACAATCCTACAATAACAGCAAGGGACAGAGATGTGAGGGACAGACAAAAGAGCTAACAGTTAGAATACCCTAGAGGCTAGTAGGGTTTTTCCGTTTCCACAGGAAATTATGTAGCTTGAGGCTACCAGCTACCCTGATCTCTTACTAGTACATGATGGCTTATTAAACCTAGAACATATCTGTTTTAGTTAACTTCAGGGTAGGGAGGGGGCAAAGGGGGAGGAGAGAACAAAACGTACTTAAATGCTGAATTTTTTCTCCAGGCTGAATGCCTTTCATCCAATAAGACATTCAAAGCAGTGACCCAGCAAATGGATTGCAAAAGCAATCTTCCGTCCCGGTGCCACATGATCATTCCTATTCAGTATTCTCCATGAGATATCTCAATCAGCTGTGTGTAAGTGACAACGCAGCCCATTGCTGGGTTAATTAAACATTTGACTTTAACACCCTCCCCGTCATTAAGCAAATAAAAACAGATAATTCAAACTGCACTTCATCCTCAGGGTACACAACACACATGTCAAAATTAAGAGAGTCCAAGGCCTCCAGGGAATTCTGCTGAAGCTATAATCAGTTTAAATCTTATCTGGTTTATCAATTATTCTATTGATTAAACCAAAGCGATTATACACAACTCCTCTGCCACATGGGATTGATGTCAGCAGAGCAAGAAAATAACTCCAGGAGGTTCCAAACTGATTTAAAAAGCGACCAACAGACAGACCAATAATAGTCGATTATTACATACCAGTGATCCATACACTGAAGAGTTGATTCTTAGTTTCAGGCAGTGAAGTGAACTGTTTCCAATCACTACGTCCCACTGACATCCCTTACAGTTGGCTCCAGCGGATTTATGTTGTGAAGATCAACATATATTGTACTGATTTAAGCAGAAGCTAGCACTCTGCAGCTGAGATATATTTATAGATACTGGACCCTAACTCTAAATGAAAAAAGCTCAAGCAGAGAAAACTAAAAAAACTTTTTAATTTCCTTTCCTATGTATACATGGCCAGTAACATGCATGGCTAAAAGGGACATACTTAAGACCCAATTCTTCTAAAATTCTCCTGAGAAAACCCAGCCATTCCAGTCTGAAAACTCCATATTTCTGAAAAAACAAACAAAACAAAATAAAACAAAACAACAAAAACCCCAGATTCTAAGACATCACAAAGCCCTTACCACAAAGAGTCATGACTTCTTTTATTAATTCCAAGGGCAAACATCTTCAATACTATTAATAGTGCTGAAAACATTGAGCTGTGTCTTCAAATAAAATGTTGATAACTAAACCCTAACACTGAACTTCTACCAGAAAAATTTAACCACAATTTAGATGTCCTCTTGTCCAATTCATTGTGTATTATCCTTCAAGTGTTCAGAACCTATAGCAACTCAAGGCCATGCCCTTCTGTATATGAGAAAAGCACTAATAAAACCTAGTAACACAAACGGGAGTGGAGGGGCGGGGGGAGGGCTTGGGCTATCCCACACCTGAAATCTGTATACTTAGCCACGCTCTTCAGAAGGGAAATATGTGCACTGCTATGTTGGTGCCGCTTGTGCATTCAACCAGAAATGAACTTATCTCCTTCAGATTGTTTTGTTTTCAGGCAGACTAAGTAAGAAAACTGCATTAGCATGCTGTATTCTACACTCACCACTAGAAACACGGAGGGTGCTATTTGTAAGTGTATTCTTTTTAAGAGGTTTGTTCTCTGCAGCTGTTTTCTGCTTGCAGTGTATTTTGTGTAATCAGCACATCATCATAAATACATTGGCTGTTCCCCTGAGGGTAGCTGTCAGTGTTTAATTTACAGAACAACCTGGCCAATGTGAATTTTAACATTCTAGCACTATGGCAAGGAGTTACCACTCTCTGTGAAAAACCGGTTTCTATGAATTTTTATGCCAAGAGCTGGTCCTAGGACAATTTAGGCTTTAGAAATACTGTTTAAAAAAATACTTTCTACCTTAAATGGAATAAACTCATTGATAGCAGAAGACTTGAAGTAACGACCAAACCCCAAGTGGGCACTATCAAAGGTAGAGAAGGATGGAGAATCGTCTACCAGCAGGAGGCACTGTGGCAAATATCATCTCGTTTTAAACTACCTGTAAGTTTAGCCCAGGTCACCAGTAATCCCTGAAAGGGTGTGTAAAGTAAAAAGACAAACCTTTCAAGAGGCATTCTAAGTGTGACATGTATTGCTCTTTTCTGCTGAAATGAGTTATAATGGATATGACAATAAATACATGACTTTCCTTGGACTGCTATTGAACCAAATATTTAATTCAATGAATGGGGAAAGGGAATGTAAGTTAACAGTAATATCCTCCCATATGCACAGGAGCTTGCACACAGGTTCTCAATAAATGTCTAGTGAATAACTAAAAGCTCCTTGAGGTCCAAGTCTGAATCTTAATTTATGCTCAATACTTTCTAAAACACCTGGCACATACGGATGAGTAGAATAGAGCTACGATCCTGTTATTTGTAGGATTTAGATGGCTATGATGTCAATGGTATTTTATAATTCAGTAAAATTTCCTTAAAAATCACTATAAAAAGTATGTGTCAATGCCAGGCATGTTTTTCAAGCCTATAATCCTAGCACTATGGAGGCAAAGGCAGAAGGATCACAGAAAATTTGAGGCCAGCCTAGTCTATATAGCAAGTTCCAGGCCAGCTAGGGCTACAGGTTACTGTGCCTCAAACAAGCAAGCAAACTGCATATCATATTTCTGTCATTTTAATGAAAGTAATTAGTACATCAAACCCAAGTAACCCAGCTTCACAAGTAAAAACATGGGCATGAAATACTGACATGTTCATGGAGCTAAGGAGACGGCACAGGCATAATGGATAACCAATCCTAGCAGAAGGTGAAGACAATAAATCCCAGGGCAAGTTGGCTAGCTAGACTTTCAGGACTGGTGAGATTCAATCTAAGTAAAGAGTGGAAAATAAAGGGCTGAAGAGATGGTTCACTGGTTAAGAGCACTGGTTGCTTATCCAGAGAACCTGGGTTCAAGTACCAGCACCCACATGGTAGCTCACAACTGTCTGTTAAGTCCAGTTCTAGGGATCTGGAACCCTCACATAGCTATACATGCAGGCAAAACACAAATACATATAAAAATTTTAAAAAATTTTAAAAAGCAGAGAGCAATACAGAAAGATATCTGTCAATCTCTTCATGTACATGCACACAAAAAGGCACCTGATTATACTGATTAATGAAGTGCCAGTACATACATATTCCATGAATCCAGTGAGTAATACATATGAATATATCTACATATTAATATATGCATGCTTCTGTTAAGGGCTGTTTTGAAAGGTAGAATACACAGAGTTAAAAGAAACCAAAATATGGTTCATAATGATTTGTTGTTTTATGAGGTAGAATCTTTCTATGTGGCCTGGCTGACCTAGAACTTGCTATGTACATCAGGCTGGCCTTGAGCTCACAGAGACTTATCTGGCTCTTCCTCTTCTGCAGGCATCACCACTCCACACTTGATTGGTCTTCTATTGTTTTTAGTGTTGTACAGAATTACATTGCATGATGTCTTTAGTAATTATTAAATTGTGCTAGATGTGGTGGTAAATGCCTACAACCTTAGCATTTATGAGATGGAAGCAAAAAAAAATCCAAAAAATCCAAGACATTTAAGGACAGCCTCATCCACAATAGTAAGTTCAAAAGCAGCCTAGGCTGAGATGATGAGATCCTGTCCCAAACAAACAAACACCCAAATACACAAATAAAAAAGAAAAAACTACCTACTTCACTATGGAGGGTTTCAGACACACCCAAATTTATGTTAAAACTATATTTAAGCCATCTAGTAGATCAATGCATTACTTACAGCTTGCTCTGGTTCTGCCATAATTAATTTTCCTATAGCAAATTTTCGTTTTATATAAGCAGAATCATATACCTGCAAGATTTCATAACCTCTTTTATGTTTTGTTCTTTCTTATCTTGAGACAAGGCCTCATAGCCCAGGCTAGTCTCAAATACTCCCATCTCAATTTCCCGAGTACTGGAATTACAGGTATGTGCTATGCGTCTAGCTCACAGCACCTTTAAATCTACTGACTGCCAGAAAGTATTTCTGACCACCAGAAAAAAGTCCCATTTAGGAATACAATATGTTATTACTCATTCTGCCTATTCCTCTATGACAATTTATGTATGCAATTCCTTTTAAATGTTTGACACATACAAGGCAAAAAGAGAAAAAGCATATCATAATCAGTTTTACTGATTAAAGGTTAGAAAATTTTAATTCAGTTGAATAATTACTTTTCTTCATAAAATTCTTTTGTCTGATAAAAGACATCTTAATTCTAAGAAATTAATCAGATTCTTTCTTCATCAATTCATAATTATAAAATACATGCTAGGACCTTTTGAACTAACCAGGATGGGGTTAGACTGAGGTCACAGCGGATCAGATGATTACCTTCTCTTCCCTAGAGACCATGGAGTAGTTCCAGAGGCTGCCATTAGATAGCAGCACAGTACACACCATCAGTTATATCTCTTAAAACCTCTCCCACAAAGGCTGCTGGAATTCTCTCTCTCTC